>JAQGCA010000982.1:0-20872 GCA_034698945.1 Protaphorura quadriocellata
AACGTATACTGAGTCTTAGGCTAACGTTGTTGTAACGTCAGTGATTATCGTTTAAATAAATGATGATATTTCTCTCTGACGTGAATGTTTGGACTTTGACAGACACGAGTTCTACTGTTCATTTCATTAGATTAGGCCCCTCACAGATTCTGGGCTGCGAATGAGAATGACTTAAGGTTGCTGTGGGATTTTTTGACGAATGAATTCATGAATGTTCCGAAAAAGCATTTTTGGAAAGGAGCGCTAAATCAATAACCAAACACTGCGATTTCGATTAAACACTGCGATTTTCTGATTAAACCCTGCCAATTTGTTGACCTAAGCGAGAGGCCTAATCTATTGGAATGAGCAGTAATTTCTTCTGGAGATAATAAGGGGTCGTACCATCGTACCATGTACGTCCACATACGTGTCAGGTTTATTAGACGTTCATTATAATATGTTCGAAAAACACGTCCATAGACATTTACCGTAAATGACTTAATAGAGCACCCGCGTTCTATTCATCAGGTGGGTTCACCACTTTCTCCATTACGTTACATGTAGAAACCTAGAGATCGAATGATCCGCCCCTTATTTGATTCCCGCGCTGTATTCCATTATCAGCGCTATATTAGGTCATTTGCGGTAACTCAAAATATACATATGTACATATTAACGAGAGCAAGTTTGATATGCCCTGCCTGTACTCGTCGTTGAATTTAGTGTCAAAAATTATCAATGTAATGGCTATTATATGAATACGATTGGTTATGTATGATAGTTAAGGTGTGATATCTATTGTATTTCAATGTTTTCCTATATTTGTTATTCCTTTGCTGAAAAACGTCCGAATATTGACAAAAGTTTTCTGAAATTCATGACATGAATAAAAGAACTAAACTATCTAACTAATGTAAATGACCGAACGCCCTGGTGCCGCTTAGAGTCCTGTGCTCAAATTCAGCCGGGTTTTTCTTCTCCATGTAACCAATTGGAGGAGGTGGTGAAAGTCTTCGACCTTTGAAACTGCCTGAATGAACAAAGCCCTTCTGTTCGGTCATTTACGGTAAATCACAGTCAGATTTCTGTGGCTGCAAATTGTGAAACTATGGAAGCACTAATTCTAACCTCGCGTCACCACAGAGCAGGCACATTAAGGGACTGGCATGCCAGGATTGACTGCTCTGTGCGCGTCACCAATCTAAATGACTTTATAACTCACTGATACTTTACTGGATCGGACCGAGTTCGGATGACTTAGCAAATAATTATTTGATCAGAAGGTGATAGGATCTAATATTTAAGTCTAGATAAAGTCGGTATTGACGACACTCACTGATAAATCAATGATTCATCTACGATGTTTATGTTGTGTGTGCTATGAAGTTGATGACTGTAATTAAATACGTATCCAAAATCCAATGGGTTGTATCGAAAGATCGTTTTGGATGGCCATAATATTAGCCTGCCAATGCGGATTCGGATAGACCTGTTGTAACTCGAACCCGATGGATTCGGGTGGGACACAATCCGATCCGTGAGGGGTTTAATTCGGGTTCGGATCTCATTGTTTGATCCGAAGGTTATCGGATCAGCTTCGGATGCCCAAGAAATTAACCCGCCCAATCAGGTTCGAATAGGACGCAGTCCGATCCATGAGAAGCTCTAAGACTAGAAACTCCGACTCCGATTTTTTACCAACAAAATTATTGTTTATTGTCGCAGTTTGAGTTTCACAACTCTATGACAAGTAGGGAAAGCCAACTGTGAAAGTCTCATTGCGTCATTACGAACGCCCATCCGCCCACGCAGAAAAGATTTCGACTGAGCGAGATTAGAAAAGAAAACGGATCCTTATTTTGTGAAATTTGGCCCAACTCCAATTGTAACTGAAGAAGGAAAGCAAAGGTCAGGTTAACGTTGAGTGAGGATTAAACTGACGGGTTGTATTATGATGTTGAGGCAAGAGAATACATCACTCGTGGCCTGGACTTGGAATGCATCCTAGCATCACTAAAACGTAGTAAAAGAAGAAGCAGTTGAGGGCTTTCACAGCAGTAAGTTGCCTGGGCGGAATTTTCTCTGGGAAAAATTGTACGCGTGGGCAAAAAGAAAACTTGGTGAAAGGTACTGCCAACTCCCAAATGTTGGGTTGTGTTTATGTGAATCCATACATATTATATTCTAGATTGTACGTACTTACGTACTGGTGAAATTCACTCCCAAGAGTGCTTTGTTAAAGAGGAAAAACTGAACGATAATATGTTCTGGTTCGTAGTGAAAGTACGGGTGAAAGTAGAAATGAAACTTATCATCCGGTCCATGTGAATGTACGAATGAATTACCTAGCTCCTTACAGGATTCTAGGAAAATACTCTTACGTTTTCCAACATACCTTTTCAATTTAGTTTAAACTCTGAATCCAAGTATGATGACTCTGACGTGGTGACGTGGGAAGCCTCCGCGGCGTTTTAGCTTTATAAGCTTGGCTTCATTGATATGGCTAAGACCAACGTGTCGCAAGGCCATAAGGGAGCTCTAACGGCTACACATTTGAGTCAAACTGTCCAATAAGGGTTCACGATAGTTTATTTTATGTAACATTACATTAAGTCCTCTTGAGGGATTCAAGGACGCAACGAACGTACCGTTATCTTTGTCCCATTTCATGATCCAACCATGGTCAACAGTCAAAGGATACTGATGTGCGATGAAATATTTTCATCTCACAATACCAAGATTAAATTTAACTATTACAGGTATCAGTGGCTTCTGATACACCCTAGAATAGCAAGAGAAACGAAAAAGCTTTCCAGTAATGACATCCCTTCTCGGTACTATTTCTTGATTTATATTACTCCCGTACATATGTATTACACATTTTTGAACTCTGTGAAGTGCTCGATACAGTTAAGAGTTAAGACGCTTCGCTAAGAGTTGACAACTATTAGTGCCTGGCATTCTGTACAGAGCCCTGTCGTTAAGTTGTATACAGTATAAGTTGAGGACTGGAAGGAAATGGCAATAATGGCAGGTCTACCTACAATGAACACCGTCCTGATCTTCCTTGTGCATTGTGAGTTGAAAGTTTGTTTCTGGAATCTCCTAAGCCATGCTAGACTAGACAAATTGAAATTGAACAATAATTCTAATACAATGGTTCCAAGACTCAGGTTAACCGCCTCTGTCTTCGTGTATCTCCGATCTTCTTGACTGGTTTTACATATCAACTCAATGTAAGAAGCCCATGAGGAAAATTTTCTCCATACCTGAGAAAGAAACCTTTCATTTCGATTATACATAGATACCAGACAGAACCAAACAGGTCAACTGAATCGTATCGTATGACGAAGTTGGAACAATTAATTAAGGAAGAGGATTTGGTTACTCACGAAACCTTACTTATGTGAAGAAAACTTTAAGAACTCAGTCGAGAGCGCTCAAGCATTAATTTGATATTATCCCTCAGTAAACTGTACAAAACTACTGTGTGTATAAATGTAACTAACTTTTGTTTTGAACTTTTTTTGAACAGAAAATTGAGAAGCCATTCCTGGAGTCTGTGAAGATCACGCTTGGGGATCGTTACACGGACAACATCGAAACTATTTACAAGATAGCAATTCGATTAATCCTTGAGACTCTAGTAAAAGGATTTGAGAAGCAGTAGCAGTAGTAGTTGGTGTATCAGTCTGTAACACTCTTGAGTGGAAAGTCGTTGTATTTAGTGAAATTCAGATGCGAGTGTGAATTCTGAGACGAACGAAATGAAATGAACGTGAACAATAGATGACATCACCTGAGCGAACTCCCCCCCCCCCCACACACAAAAGTTGACTTACTCAACCGGAGAAAGTTCAAACATTTCTCAAGTTCAAATAACACCAACAAATGCAAGGCTTCCATCCATCCAAACAACCTCCTCTGAAACATTCATTCCCACATACATATTATTGAATACATTCATTTGATCGGGTGAGAGAAACATTACGTCACTTTCTCCAAGAATTCATCCACCCAGCTTCTCGTTTCTCCAGAATATCTTCTTTCAAAAATTCCAAGAAAGTAAACACAAAAACATGCCAAGCCAGGAGTAAAACTACTCAAGGAAAGTGAACGAAGATGAATTGGATAGCCTACGCAAACGTCGTGTCAGTAAGTTCTGGAATGGAAGGACAAAAGAAAGTCCGTTGTGCTGAAGGATGAAAGCCTTTCATCTCGTAATCAACGGAGAAAGTCCAGAGAAAGTGAGAAATAATATATTTGAGTCGTCTCATTCTATCATATGCAGTACAATCCAATGGTATGACGTGAGCCGTCGTCCCCGGCCACGATTCCACGGTCCAGGGTTCACGGTGTGTGTGGTGCAGTCAAGTAAATCCAAAGGTGCAGTGTGAGTGAAACGTTTGTGTTTTCGCTTGATCGACTTATACGTATCTTCGAAAGAAAAAATAACGGAAAATAAATTCTTTCCCCGTTTCCACTGACTTACTTCCTCCGGGAAAAATAATTCCTTAAGCTGACCCGTTTTTTTTTGTTGGCGACTACCGAGAGTTGTCTCATCGGACTCGACCACAAATGACTCAGGATTTTGTTCTCAGATCCATTCAGTCAATATTTCTTCATTAGCTGGTGTCCGAGCTTGCTTGGAACGACCCAACTCAATCTCGACACCTCCGCTGCCCGGTTTATGGAGTAAACATAAAAATTAATTAAAGTAATTTATTATCTATTGTTAACATTAATTAAAACACTACTTTGACTCTTTAATTAGATTAGGTAGCTGCTTTGAGAAAAGCAGTTATGGTTGATACAATTATGTGTGGCCGGTTAAGAGAACTAATAAATAAAACTATCCCGGATATTTAAGTTTGCTCCCAATTTGAGTGAGTGTGGAATTTTGTGAAGTGATACCATGTGCTGTGGATATGAAGGAAATGGAGTCTCGTATTCAATAATACGTTCATAATATAATTATTCAAAACACCTCGAGAGGAATAATAAAATGTTTTTTGGAATATCTACAAAAGTTTGTGTTGTTTTGAAAAGTTAAAAACTCCTAGTTGATGAGATCTGTATGTTTGTGGTTCGGTTATTGTTTTTAATTTTAATTCGAGTTTTAAATATGTGTAACTGCAGACTTTCAAATAAGTGGGTATAAATAATTTCTTTGAACAATTTGATGATTGGCGGAAAGAGTAAAGCTCAACGCTTCTCTGCTTTCACAAAAGGATAATAATTGGTAATCGTAATTGGATAACTCACGAGACGTTTCTGTTCTAAATCCAGCTGCCTAACTCAGTTTCCTAAATACTTAGCTTCTGGTGATAAACTTCCATGACGAATATGGTTGAATTGAAAATATCAGCTCAGTTTAAATTACTTGAAAATGAAAGTCAATCAAAAATAAAAAGCAGTTATTGAGTTAAATACAAATGAGAACTTTTTGTTATATGAATAGAAGCTATTACTGGAGTCTGTTCGGTAGTTATTTCAAAACTAATTTACTCAGTAAAACGTTCGTGTTTTGTTTAGTGGCACAAAGTACAAGACATAATTAGGAAAAAAACGTTTTAACTAAACTAGACTCATGAATTTATGTAAACTGTAAGATCTTCCATTCCGGACAAAAGAACAAGCTGGAAATTTAAACGAGCTCTGCAACTCTTACACACAGAGAATTGAGTTTTCTGGATAATTTATCCAGCGAAAGAAGACGAGCAGAACAGACTAAACAACGAGATTTACATGAGAATCACAGCATAAGCATTCTTTTGTTAGTTCTACTCTAGCTCTAGGCTGCATTGTCATTTGTTCGTTTAATGAGATACTAAGATGTTGAGTAATCTCTTTCCACTCGTAGCAAATAAAGGGAGTCTTGTGTACAAAAGACATGAACATAATTTCCAGGGGTGATGTGGTGTGGTGTGTGTGGGTGTGGATTTAAAACTCTGTAGTGGTCGATTTCCCCTGAATAGACTCCTGTTGGTAGATAACTACGAAACGTACATAATACTGTATAGAATAGAATATAATTATTAATAATAAGAAACTAAAAATATTTAACTATAATGGAAAAAAAATCTTGAGTAAAAATTACGATCGACAAAGCCAAATAAATTAAATAATCGATGTGTCCAGTTCTTAGTCTCTAATTATGTATAATAATAAAAAAGATTTTTGTAATGGACTTCAATCGCAATTTTGTCTGAAATCCGTCATCATTTTATTTGCTCTCTCATTACTTTCAATTTGCATTATTATGGGCTGTACAGTTTTGATATCAAAACCACATTGGGATTGCATTTCTTCAACTTAAAATTTGAACTACATCTCCGTTCCTTACTAAACAGTTTATAAAAGATAAATATTTACTTATATATATATGTATGCGCTTGTATTTATGTCATTATTTCATGACATGGTTTTAATTATATACTTTATCAGTGGAATACCGCGATTCGATTCGATACAATTATAACAAGTAGACATAGAAATTCTCCCTACATTTAAAATCAGGTACGGTACACAAAAATCAAATTCCTCTTGAATCCACCCAAGATTATTGTAACGTTGAAGGAAGTGTTAAGCAGATGAATGGCTGAAGAAGTTGGAAAATGAGTTATTCTGTCAACCCACTCTCTGGGTTCCGACCGACTTCATCTGCTTAACTAGTGATGAGAATGAATATTCTCTGTTCCAGAATCCAAAAGTATTATTATGCAAAGGAGCAAATTCTCAGGATAATTTCTTTTGCACCTCTCGAACTAGTGTAGGAGACAGGAGGGCGGATGAGGACGATGAGGTTTGCTCAAGGGTGTTGCTGGAGTTAATACTGATCTCTCCGAATCTTTGCCACCCTTCCACCCATTCTTCTTTTGCCACTACGACCTCAGGAGAAAGTCAAGGCTTTGGGTTGAGGACATCTTTGAGGATTGAATTGCTATGGTCCACTTGACTCAGGACTGGAATTGACATGAACATGTCTGAAACGCTAAGAGGAGGAGGAGGTGATGAATTTGTTAGAGTCCCTGACACTCCTGACAATGGCGGCGGAGTAGACGAAGAAGGACCGACGACCGAGGAAGACCCACTCGACTGAAAATGAAAATTTACGATGAGTTCATTAGCATTCAGACAATTCACACTGCACACGTACGTTCTCGACGTTATTTTAGAACACTAACGCTTCACAGTAAAAGCGTCAAAGAAGGGACGAAAAAAAGAAGAGAATTCATTCAAATTCAAGTCTCGTTTAGCGAACGAGCACTAAAAGCTAGCCTCTAATACCTTCGCAAAAGAGTAAAACTTAAATTTACACACTTGAACACTTACCCGGGAGTTCCTTCGAGTCATTTCCTCGGCTGGAATTCTTAGCTCCACTTTTGGTTGAGACTCACTCTCTAAGAAATGAATGAAGGCCTCAGACAACGACTGTGAAAATAATGAAAACAAAATAAATACGAAACATAATATTTTACGAGATAAAGCACGCAGAGAAAGAGAGAACAGTGTACTTAATGAAATACATGTTTCCCTCCTACCCCAAGAAACTCGTCAACTTTAAAACATTGTCAATTAATTGTTTGCTTATCTTTATCGTAACAAAAAATACCAAAACCCAACCTAGGCCACAACAGACACCTTAATATGTTGGGAAGGTGAATTTATAGCTTTCTCCCACTTTCACTTCAGAGTCAAGAATTATGACAGAGGAAGGGAATGAGTCCTCTTTCCAAGACGTGTGATAACTTTTTCCATAAATTACAACATAAATGCACAACGGAGAGTAATACCTGCTTATCCTGTGAAGTCGTCGACAACTCAGGTCTTGAGAATGGCCAAATTGGAGCAGACTCTAAACTTGTTTTCTGTCTGTCTTCTCGATTGAAGTCAAGGCTAAGTAAATAAATACAATAATTAGTATTTGTTTTTGTAATGTCTTTTTTATGTGTATCGTGTTAAAATGAATTATCTGGTGTATTATTACACTGTTGAAAACACATACTACGAATTTGAAGTGAAGTGGGGACCTTCAAAACCAAGCCAATGTAATTTAATCAAATATAAGTTGAATGCACATTAAAAAACGACTTACACTGTGGCTAATACTGTAAGGACTTCTTTTTTCTTGTCAGATGGTGTAGAAAAATAGCCCACAATCAAGTTTTTCACCAAATACCTTCAAACATGACAAAAAAAAATCAAATTAACGATGTAATCAGACACACTTACATTCATTAGTGCTACTAAGGCCATTCCAAAATCTTCGTGAGTTGGAAATACACGCTAAATCATTTTCGATTTGGAAGGAAATCTAATCGGAATCCGACCCACTATCCCCATCACCAATAAATTTTTTTTATGTATTTAGTCAAACCAACGCGATCAACATTTAGATACAACAATAATCAATTAGATACAACAAATTACGGAGAAAGCTAGAAAGTAGATATACTTGATATACTATGGATGCATAAGACAAATCCGATTCTTTTCTTCTATCGACTTATCGAAAAGCTATCCAGCGTTACGATAGTATCGTCAGGACACACAAAACATAGAGACAAACTACATGATATACTGACTTGACTGCATTGCATTGGTTTTCTATTTGAAAGCATGAATGCTTGCCTCGTCTTCTGTTTCAATTCTAACTTTGACAAATAGTTGGCCGGATACATATCGTAGGACAAAATGCAGTTGAGTTTTTTGTAGTTTACCTATCGTCTACTACGAACCAAACCGGGTATTACAGGTACTTCTTCACATTCGTAAAAGAAAACTCGATTGTTCTCTAATACTCGTAATGCTCCATCTTCGACTCCTTTCCACTTCTCCCTTTTCCACACTCCCAAAACCCAAGAACTCAACTTTCTCTCCATCTCCCTTTTCGTTTGCATATCAAACTTTCTGCATTACTTATGATAAACCTTCTCTATACCTTATACCTACACACACTACAGAAGAAGCCTGCAAAAGACATCTCTCTTGAGTTTCATCTCCCTTTCGAGTTTCCCAGTTATCCTTCCAAGCATACACTCCCATATATGTTCTAGGTATGTACTTACGTACAAAAGCCAAGCCTTGACTAACCAGCAATTCTCCAGAAACAACTTTCTATATTTTTTCCTTTCGTTATCTTTCTTTCCAAGCCTTGGCTCCAATGCAATCCAGGCTGCTTGCTCTCTGAACTCCATTTACTTTTCGTACTTTCTCCTTTTACAATCTCTCATCGTGGACGTCTCTTGGCCATGCCATTCATCTCTCAACCCTTTAACACGGAAGGCTAGACATAAACTACGAATCCTCCCTTTAATTTATTTTTTTACCAACTACCTCAGTCCTAGTCGAAAGAGTTGTTCTGGAAAGCTTTTTCCATATTATGATAGGCTGGACCAGCAGCCGAAGAATGATGTAACCCAAAACTGTGTTTCTGAAACATTCTTGCACACAAAGTTTTCTTATGAATGACTATGGCTAAAATTGAACGATTACGCGAAGTCATCTAATATAATTTAAGCTAAACAGAAAACGTATACCGTCGATATATGTACAAATATTTTGGATACACAATCGAGCCAAGTAGTTTTATGGCGAGATGATCTTTGTAATATTGTACTTGTGGCGATCCTCGATTCAAAAATATTTCTTTATTACGATGCTTATTTGTGATTAATATAAGTCACGAGTTAGTCCGATATTTCTTTAAAAAAATAATTTTCCTTCGGTCCTTTCAAGATAGTTCAGTTTCAAGTTTCAAGAGTCATGTATTGAAGTTGGCAAGCTACTGAAGCTACCATAAAAAATTAAAGCTTATCCTATAAAATTCAACTGAATCGACGAAAGAATTAAATAGACAGATATATATTTCGCCTTAGGGTAAATACCATTATACCAAATTAAACATTCCGACAAATAAATGTTCAATCCGTGATGAAAATGAATTGCTCAAATAATACATCCGAGTGGGCAAGCATCAAAACAGTTAAGTAAAAGTTTGTCGTTTCTTTGACGGAGTGAGGCTATCGTTAACTCAGAAATATCTACAAATTCTAAACCAAGTCGCCGAAATTTTATTAATAGTTACATTTGAGTAAAGAACTAAACGAAGTGAAGGAAAGGGAGAGGGCCTTCCAATTAACTAAACACGAGACGTTACGGAATGGCGTGTCTGGAAAAACTGTATTCGCATTTTACATACGCATGCAATTCAATAGTGAAGTTGATGCGGTGCTCCCATACATAAAGTTGCTGTGAAATAGTAGCGGTGGTATACGAGTAGTGCTAGAATATAAAAACTTGAATTCACTTCACTCACCGATCAATTTTCCCATCAAGGTTTTTGGCCACTTCTTCCATCTGGGATTTCAGTTTAGACAGCTCAACTTCTCTCTCGTGCACTGTTGTAATGCAATGTTCGTCCGTTCCATCCATCCAAAAGAGTCGAGGAACAGAAGAGAAAAGAATAAAAAAAGGCCAAATAAAAAAATCTTAAGAGATACTAAGAAACCTAACGTAATACATTAGCAGTCTCAGTCTCAGACCTCAATTCCATTTCTTCCTTCTTGTCTATTTTTCTGGCCGTCCAGAAAGAAGAAGAATAAAATGAAGAAGACTAATAAATACGACAAGAGGCTCTTAAATTGAAATCAGATCAAAATGATTTTAGTACGAATGCTTTCTCTTCTTATACTAAAAACCTAACGTGTTCAATTCTATCAACTCATCTCAATCACAAAAAAGAGAAAGATATAATACATTTTCCCTTGCTTTTTTCCCAGCTTTCTCCGGGATAAGATTTATTCCTTCTAGTATGCCACAGGAGTACTTATCCACACACACACACGTATTGGTACAACTACATATAAAATATATCTTCATTTCTTCGTTCATTTTTTGACAGCTCTCGTGCTTCACTTTCTTCCTCTTACAAACTCAGTTCCTGCTTTCTGTATTAAGATTATGTCCACGCTTTCTCTTTCTCTCTTCTACGAGGGAAAACATTCCATGCTTATTGACTCTTCGATTGACAACTCCATTCCATGTTTTTCGTGCAGTTACCCGTTATCTCACTTCATTCCATTCCATTCCAAACTTCCCATTTAATATATTAGTTATGAGAAATCGAGCTGGGTAGAATTCATGCAACGGACTACAAGTATTAGACAGACAACTGGTACGAACCGTCTTGACCTCGAGAGGTCAAAGGTCAAATTTCATTTACCTGACGTAATACTCATAGCCAAATGCAATGCAAAGCAGAATTTCTTCCAAAAGAAACCAAAATGTCCATTCCAGAGATTAAGAATGATCATACCAATGCCAAAAACAGAGTTAAACAACCCGGTTGGGTGTCAATCCAATCCATTCCAATCCATTCCAATTCCTTAGAAGGTCGGTCGATACAAGAACAAGGCCAAATGGGGGCAAGGAGAGAAGCCAGACATATCATGATCATCATCATCATCATTGCATTACATTCTCGGTAGTACGAACTCTGGAGCTGAGGATGCGGGTAGTTGCACAAAATCTGGGTCACGGCACGACATTAACAACGAACGAACGAAGACGCCGAGAAATAAACGAGACTTTACTTTGGTCTAGTCCACATACTGTAGTTTATACCTCCTCCCTACCTTTCCTTCCTAAGAACACTTGGGGTTCAGGTTGGTTATTCGGATAAAATCTTTCCATATTTTCTTTGAATAGAGAGAAAGTTTCAGAGGAGCTCACACGCTGAGGTTGAGGAGAAAATGTAATAATACAGGAACCATGCAGTCAGCCAACCACAATACAATCATGGAGGGATCTTAAGTTATCGGTTTTAATTACGCATAGCCAACAATGCCAAGCCAAACTATCTCTTTAAAAACCTAGCTCAGGTTATCTGAGAGCCCTCCCTGGAGGGCAATTAGTAAGAGGGCCATCCAAATTAAAAGCTAGTTACACGAATTATAATTACTTATGCACACCTTACAATATCTAGTACGTACAAACGAAATAAAAACGCCCAGGGCACCGGATCTTTCCATAGTGAGTAAATAATGTACATGCATGTAAGTGTCGAGGGCAACAAATCAAATCAGGCTACAGGTCAAATGCTCATACATTTTTAGCCAAAGCGTGCGCACCTGCGCGAGTTCTCAAGTGTCCAGGCTTTCAATAATACACAAGTCATTATCTGTGTAAGAACTTTAGACGTCACGACCGGGGATGGAAAGAATGCAAGGAGTGCGGACTTTCCAGATGACCCTATTTAAATACAATTTTTTCGTAAGCAACACGAATACACTTGCAAAGGTGAAAGTAAGAATGGGGGTGGGGTATATTGGATATTGTTAGCTTTTATTACATTTCTGAAACGTCCAAGGAAAGGATTTAATTTGGAGGCAAATTAAAGTTTGTACTATTATTTCATAAGTCATTGGCCAGAATATTTTGGTTAAAGGTCACTCGGTGAAAGCGGTTTGACAATTAATGTGACCTGACATATTCGAAATGCTGTCCATGATATGTGCTTACCGTCCAAATAATTATTTCAAACCAAGGGACCTACAACATAAAGTAACTGGGTTAGGTACATGTGGGGTCAAAAGAGACGACCTGGATAATAAACACACTACATATTGGGATCCTATCCAATAACATTGTATAGTCAACAAAATTAATCGCTTCGCTCAATAAATCCACGAGTAATAATGTTCCATTTAATTTAAATTGCTAAATTCTGTCGGGCCTGCCCCTTGTGGGTAAAGTCTTCGTCCGAGGAATGTAACCCAAAACGTAATATAACTGTAATGACCAAAAAGAGTCGTACGGTAGATCGAAAACATAGCTATACTGTGACAATACAGGACAAAGCCAAGTCAGACAAGTCAAGAATTATTTAATAGTCATCAGTGAGGGTAAAACTATCTGACCACTTAAAAAGATTTCACCCGTATTAAATAATTGAAGTCTCATTTATAATTCACCCACATGGATTGAAGTATCCCCAGAACTCAAAATCAATACAGGGGAGGACAATATGAGTTATTAAACGAAAACGGCATTTATTGTCTCTTGCAACATTTGCCTAACCTAAGTTTTCGGTTTGAACAGTATACATGTACTTCTTTCTTATGTGCAGAGTCCGAGTCCTTATCACAAAATTATTTTATGAACCCTCCCTTATACCTAAAACCTAAGAACCAAGACGACGACGACATGGTCCGTCCGCTTTACCAAGTCAAGACTAAGTTAATAAAATATTACTTTCGTGGGCTCTTCGAATTCGATACAAAGCAATGTGATGCTAAACTATGCAATGTTTCCTTTGTCTAGCCCTCTCGAGAACAGCGCAGTTCCTCGCATTTAATTTTCTCAGCCCACAATTTCATTATCTATTCCCGACAACGCGGAGAAGAAAGTACAAACATAATACGGGTTGGACTTCCACCGTGCTTTTCCCTAACAACTCCTCCCACATAAAATCTAATGGGACTTCTTTGAAATCCCGAAGTCCTCGTCACAAACCCACCATAGCCAAACCACATATGCAGGCAAGACAAATACAGCGAAATGATACGGAAAGTGGAGAAAAATCTGAACTCAAATACTGTGGAATCAAAAAGTAGTATTTTTATTCCAAGAAAAATGTCTCAACGCACCATTTTCCAAAATCACAAATATGAAAAAATATCGAATAGTACCCGAGAGGGCGGTGATGACAGTATATCTCACTGCTTTCTCCCGTATTCTGGAGAAAGTTTGGAATTAGAATTGGAATACAGCTAGGGTTTCGAGTCGGGAAATTTTCCACCCGTAAGAGTAGAAGCCCGTTATTTTTACAAGTATTATATTGACATAGAAAAATGAAGAAACCAAGATTTATTGACATAATTAGATTTATGTATATGATCCACAGAAAACAAAAAACATTTGATACCAAATCCGAGTACACATCTTAATCTACACCCTTCCGTAAGGCATCTAGCTAAAAAGTTCAAGAAAATTCTAAAGTAGTAGCGAAGCTATATTCAGTAAATATGAGCCAATTCAATTTTAAGCTACTACACAAAGAATAACGAAAATAGACAGAAATTTATTTTTCCATACACCGCACAACATCAATTTCTAGAATTTTAAGAAACTTTTATCTAACACAAACCAATACCAACCAAGTATGTCCTAATTACTGAGAACACAAAATTTAAAACGTATCCACAAAATTATCGATAATAGAAAATGAACCATATGAAAGGATAACCAAGTAGAAGTCGTACTAGTAACGTCAGTTTTGTTAGTTGCACATTCTGAAGAAGGTGAAAACGTGAAATCCAGCCTTTTAAAAGAGAATTAGTATTCATTTGTGAAGTAATGCATTAGTCGTGGGCCAAATCTCACTGAGCAACCCGAGAACTTTTATTTCCACTCAACCAGAGTATGAGGGAATGGTTTTCACACGTCTCTGAGTTACCAAATGAGATTAGTCCAAGCAACTAATATGTAAGTTTAGTCGAAAGTTTGTTCGTTCATCCAAATGGATTCAGTCGAAGTTTACAGCCACCACACAAGTTAAGTTTCCCTCGCTGTCAGAGATTTTACTAATGTAGAGAGTTTTTCACAAAGAGCAGTAGACCAAACCAATTCCAGAACCCAGAAGCATTTAACACAAATATATTTACACTAGGGAGCTCAATTTATATGATCAATTTCTGCCTAATATTGTACAATAATTGTCTGGAGAAAACTCCAAACCTAATTCGCCTTTAAATTAAATTAAAATGAGAAAGAAAATCTTTCAAATTCAAATCCGATTACAAATTCAGAGTCGAATATCACTAATCCAAGGGAAAGTAGTCAGACAGTTGAACGATGACCTCTTTCTATCTTCTGTCCACCTAACAATGAACTGTCTTTCACTTCTCAACTGCGACTAAAATAAGTGTCTCTGTAGTTTACCCTTTTTAAATACTCAAATAACCCAAAAGCAAACCAAACCCCGGGCCAAAACTCAACTCACTCCAGAAATTATAGCTTTGGCGATGGCGATGTTCGTCTAGTTCCCCCGAAAATATTATTGACCATATACATACCTTTTGCTTTTTCCCTAAATGCTAGGCAAACATAAGGTAATATCATATTCCATGCTTCAAATATCTTCATATATTATTCCTAAATGAAACCGGTCATTCGTTTAAAATATTCAAAAGCCCCAGAATCATTCCTTCCTTGGAAGCTTTCCTTACCACAGCGTTGTTGTTTAACTCAACCCGCCCGGCCCATCCCTCAAATTGTGCAATTCTTCTTCCGGGGGCTTTAAAGTACACCTTTTGATGGACAATGCACAGGCATGTTCATACGGATGAGTGAGTTTCACAACCATTATCCAAAACAATTAAAATGAATTTTAAAGGTAAGCCGGGGCAGGAGAAACGCAACGTGTCGTGTTTTGTACGCTTTCTCCACAAGGTGACCATTTGGATTGGATGATAAACTGTCATATCATGATGCCATGGGGTTTATTGTAAGACAATATAATTTCTAATATCCACTCCAATTTTACTTTACAAGCGACACATATACAAGTGAAAGCAAAATATTTTCAGTCCTCTTCCTCTTTGTCCACTATAATATTATCGGAACAATCGTAACATAGTCTCCCCCATTGATTTTCCCCACTGTCGCTCAGTGTTCGCGCCTTAAACGATCGTAAAGGGAGCGGTATTCGGATCTAAACGCAGATAAGTCCAAAACCTTCAGGTTAATGACTTGGGTGTCCTGACTACATGGATTTCATCGTGATACTACTCATAGCCAGTATTTCGGGAATTACAAATATGTGCAATGCAATACCCTCACCTGCACGGCTCTCAATGAAGAAAATAAAAATTATCTCTCGACTTAACTATGACGTTTAAATTGGATAATCCTGAAAAAAGCTGATATCAGTTCTACAGCCCCGTACTCTCCCTTGTAACACCAGGAGTCTTTCACCTTCCACGCATTCCATTCCATTGGAACAACATTCGCTGGCAAAAACATAAGGAACAGAATGAGGATTGCACAGAAACAGAAGAAAATTAAGTAGTGTAATTTCTCAACCAAATGAAATGAATTTTCGGAGAAGTATAATTACATTAGAGTAAACTGACTGACTTGGCCGGCCCAGAGGAGAGTAGCACACCAATGGAGAAAACCATGCATAAATTAGAAAATATGTAGGACGACTGGGACTTCAACTCTTTAAACTGTACTGTAATACAATACCTACAAACTTTTCTTCCCCTTCAACAAAACTCCCTCATTTTCATTTCACAACTAGGTATTTATTTCTAATAATTTTACAAACTTTCCATGTACTAAAATGTGCGGTCTCAAAGTTTTCGGGTTCCACGACGGCGAGTCGGCGAGCGCCCAAGAGAAATAAACTTGCCTAGTTATAGTATTCATTGCTCTCTCAAATTAAAACCCTTAACTTCTCCTTCTTATGAATCAATCATTCTATAAGAACTTAAACTCATGTCAGAACAGAACAAAATTTTCTACGGAAGCAAATTAAAACAAATAAATTTGGATTTGGATAAGTGCAAAAAAAAAGTTCCGAGCAGTAGCAGCGACATCAGGTCAAACTCAAATAAATCAAAATGCGTGCGTTTCTTGGATCAAATGGCTAATACCCGCTAGTAACTTGAGAGATTTCTTAAGTTCACCCCAAATTACCAACTGATATTTGACACTCGACCACATGCAAAGCTTGATGCGAATGCAAAGTCAAACAACCGTGTGCTAATCATAAACCATACTATACATTACATATTCGCAACAATACAAAATAAATTAATATCTACACGTTTAACCAAGAATAAAAATAATAGCGGTACAACATGAGTTTCCATTTAGTTTAGTAGTTGAATTGATTGAGATATCTGATGGGTTGGGATGAATACGTAAGATTTAATATATACATTCCCTGATCACAAGGAAATATCTAATCCGTCAGAGCCGTAGTACAAAAGTACAAAACACAAAAAGTAATGCAAAGTGAAAACAAGATTGAATGCAATGTTTCGCCTAGCCTATGTAGCCTAGTTAGTTTTCATAGTTAGTTTTCACCTCAACATGAAAAGAAAGGAGAAGAAAGGAGAAGTTTTTTTTTACTTCCTTTGCTAACCCCATTCTCGTATCCTATCCAATATCTCCTTTCCGTACTTACAGGATGTAGTTTATCTAACATCTCAAAGCTACGAAAAAGAGAAAGAAATAAAATAAGTAGGATTTTCTCACCTTGGGCTTTAAGAGTCGCAATGGCACGCGTCCGTTCTTCAATCTGAACATTGAGCTGTTGTGCTGCGTCCAATCCTGACTTGGCTTTTTCCAGTAAACTTTCTTGCTTCTCTAACTCCTTTCTCAGCACCTCATTCTTCTGCTCTAATTGATTCATATCGGACCGACAGCGACGCTCAATTCCTCCAATCTCAACTTCTTTCTCTGTTCAAATACACACAATGCAGACTAGATATGAGATTGTGAGTAATGTTGGGTGAAAGATGACGGGAGTTTTTTTTAAATGCATACCTATCAGACAGACATCTCGAAATACAAATGATTTTTACACCACGTGATTTGAAATACTTAAAAAAGGTACCTGATAGCACCTTACTACGGTTATTACTGAACTACACATAAGATGAGCCGATGTTAATTTAAGTTCAGTTTTTTCGTTTGCCTCAATACTCTATTTCCGAAAATATTTCTTCATATAGATTGAGCTACGTAATGGACATTCTCTGTAAGCTCTGTCTATGTATTTCGGGAAAAAGGCATTGGTTAGCTCCATATATATAGCCAGGCCTTTAGACTGTGAAACCTTACTGTACACTGGCTTTTATATTGAAAATTAAAAATTGCTATTACGTTTAAGAAACCCCAGGGAGAGATCATTCATTCTTTATCAACACATTTGAAACCGTCATCAAAACTTTGAATATTGTGAATTGATTTTTTGAAACTTGAAAATATTGTTTTTCGAATTAACAATATCATGAAAGGAACTTGCTTTAATAGAAACATAATTTCAACTTACCTTTCTGAAATTGCTCCAGAACAAAATGTAAATTCTGGAGTTGAGTCGTCAGCTTCTGTGTTTGATCTTGAAAGACTGACGTCTGGGCCCAAGCCTCATTTCTTTCTCCTATAAGCCTAACTATTTCATCTCTCGCGTCTTCACTCGGCTCTCTGTTCAAAATATTAAAAATTCAACATTCATACATACTCAATTTTCTCATATCTGCCTACGTAAAATGGGTTGACATGTATTTCCAGAAAAAATTAGGTACACATTACAAACAAACCACATACCTAAATGTTCTAGCATTTTTCATCTATTTCTTAAGTCAGAATTCCGAATCATAAAATATGCGAAACGGTTTCCCATTACTTGTGCAATACTCAACTAATAAACTCTTCTCGGAAGAAACAGTTTTCAATTTGAAATTTCAGATTTATCAGATATCCCCAAATATGGATTTTTTTGTGCCTTGACATGTCAAAAAATGAAGAATCGAAAAAATAAATTCTTCGAAATCCGAAATGCATCCATTCGTGTCCGCCTGGTGAGGTAAAAAAAAAGCATTGCGGACCATTGGACGCTCGCACGGGGTGGTCTCAGAGGTGGGTAAAATAAGAGTAGTCGATGAACCCTACTTTACTCGGACTTTCGACATCCGAGTTGACCAAAAATTAAGGCCAATCTTTTGATATAAATAGCCTGAACTAATGCTGAATAGTGCTCACTGAAGACTAGAGTCAGTTTACTTTTCATTTTAGTTACGTTTCATATTAGAAAACACAGTGGCACCATCTTTCACTACGAAATTGGACGTCCAGAGTTTGAAAGTTTTGCCTAACGTTACTTATTCCAAATTCCCCTGGTCAAGTGTAGGATAAAGTTCGACATTTTGTCCAGGTCGCTAAACCCTTTCATGAAATTGAAGTTGCCCAACTTTGAACGAAGTAAAAAAAACTTTTCTACTAATCATGAACTCTTTGTATTATTCACGACCTCGCCCGCCTTTCCCATGTTTTCACTCTCATCTGCAACCCATAGAATGACAACACTGTGTTTAGTTAGGAATTATCAATTCAATAGATGACCCGCCTCTTTGGTCGAGACTAAAATGAAATCAATCAATACTGGACTCGTAGCGGTCGGACGCATATAAAACATACACTTATGGCATTACGTGTAGGGTGAACACAAGACATGCGAAGAGTCCATCCAAATCTAGTACGACTACCTGAATCCATATTCTATGCCGTAAGCCATACATGAGACTCTTGACTTTAATAAGACAGGAATGTAAACCCACGGAAATACGGAAAGTGATACAAAATCGAATGAATTATATGATTTCCCCCATACTGTCGACTACCGGATGAAACTCCGATATAATAATCATGCCTTGCTATTGGTTTGTCGTGTCCAATAATGTGACATTAGCTTCAGAGTTCATTGCGATGTAATTAGGAAACACAATCTGTAATTCTTTCTTGATTGCGGTGTTGGGTGACAAGACCTCAGGAAGACACAAAGTTTTGTGATTGCATTAAAGACGTTTTCAGAACTATACGCTTTCCCTGCTACTAATGGTATTTTCACTAGGCCAAATGGAAACCTAATATAACATAATGTATACGACAAGTGTGCGATTATGTTAGGAAATTCTATCCTACGATTGCCAATTAATGGGTGTATTCTTTAATTATTATTCTATCAAGGAAAAAATAAAATAAGTTGATAAACAGAAAGATTTGAGAGAATGCTCATCGATTAAGTCGCAAGAGAATTTCTTTTCCCTTGAAAAGAAGAACCGACCGGACCAGGAAGGAAGATTCGATCGTCGTCAGCTTCTGCTCTACTCCTATGCCCACTCACAAACAATCTACCCATCGTACTAGTCCCTCCTGTCCAAATAAAATGTTTGCCGTAAAATTATCCACTCACTCCGAAGTCCGTCCTAACTTGAGTTTCCTAAAGTATCTAATATCTCTTGATTTTCCTGAATTTATTGAAAGACATGAGCAGGCAATGTCATTATTCCACATAAAATGGTCTAAGTAACCGTCAATTTACTTTTAACTTCTTCCCATTCTCCTGATTTACATTACGACATAGACATATATGGTTTCCAGGCATTTTAGTAAAGCGACTGCCCAATGTCTATGCTGTGTACTAGTGCGAGAAGTGAAAGCGGATGGACAAGGACCGTAAACCAGAGTATGAAGTATGAACGTTGGAAAAGGAAGCAAATGGTAAAAATCAATAAAGAAGAGCTAGCGCTCCCGTTGACTTGACTCACTTGTCTTGCAAAGCTTGAGAGTATTCCTTCAATTCACTCTCCAATTGTTTTACTTTTTCTTCGCTAGCCACAGTCTCCGTCGTAAATTGATCTTCCGTCTCTACCAAATGCGTTCGAAGTCTTCTAAGTTCTAACTCTAGTCGAGAGATTTGAACGTCCTTCTCTTCAATCTGTGGACAAATGTATATAGTCAAAACGAAAGTCATTATATTTTAATGATTCGAGTAGGAAAAGTTCCCTTTCATTAATAAAAATTTCTATGGATAATTTTTATGATTTTATACACGAAGATATTAAATTACAGAGTAGTCGGTCCACGTGCAGTATCAACGATATCGTAATGAATACGTCGTCCGAAACTTTACAAAAGTTCAGTTAGTTCAGAATTTGATGTACTGAATTTACTATTCTTATATTGGTTGATATGAAATAGTATCCTGAACGCCTGAACTTGTCTAATCTGGATTAATTATTTATTTATTTATTTAGACGTTTAATTCAAACCAGAGAACTGCAAGAGATATTCGTCAATACAGAGCCTAATT
>JAQGCA010000983.1:0-20868 GCA_034698945.1 Protaphorura quadriocellata
ACAAATTACGTGCAAAATTTAGGATGTAATTGATTACAATTACAATTACGTAATTGTAATTGTATTTTGTAATTGAATTACAATTACCAATGTAATTGACCCAAGTCTGTCACAATTTTAGAATTAAGAGGTGGGTAGAATTTAAACCGAGTAAAGTGTAAATTGGTTTAATGATTTATAATTAAAAATTTTATTATTTTTTTTTGTTATTTTTAAATTTATTTTTATTTACTCATTATCAAAGTCTATTGTAGCATAACAGTATGGTCGGATCGGACAATGTCATTTCCCTGTCCCAGAATTGTATTCCTTGGACTATGGCCTTTAATAGGATTTTTTATTTCTCCTTACTTCTGAGGGTACTTTCTCCTCATCCAGCCAAAATTATACCACATGACATTACCGGTGCCTATTATAACTATGAAGAATGTAAATTAATTAATCTGTTTTTGTTATCGATTGTCATATAGTTGATTTTGTACATAGCCATAGTCGTGCGTTTCAAAATATGTGCCAAGCTTGTATTTGTGTTTAATTTTTAATACGGACATTAATTAAGACACTTGTTGGATTTAGAGAAAGTCACAGTCAGTGTGCCCCATCGCCATTTTACTTTCAAAAGTCGGAAGGCGGCTATTTCCCTGACATTCAAAACAAGATTTATGGAAGTAGAAAAAAATAAAATTCATAAATCAACTAATTAATCAAAAGAAAGTTTTTGAGCGGAATTTTAATGATTTCAAACAAATTGATTTTTTAGTGAAAATATTTAAGACGATCACAACTGGAAGTATGATAACTTGTCATTATTTGAATAAGTCATAGTTTTAATTATATTTGGAATAATTCTTGATAGTCTTTGGGTTTTGAAACTATTCGACAGTAGTCAGTATTTATTTTATTTACTGATTGTTCAAGTCTATTGTGGTCTAACGGTCTCGGGTTTTGGAGGAGCGTAAAGTACGGGGTAGGCCATTAGAATAAAAAAAAATCTTCAAATGTGGTTTTACTAGGATTTTGAAGAAGATTCGAATTTTGATGGTATTCAATTTTATGGAATGGAGTAAAAAGTCAATCAATATAGACCAAAGGCAATGCGATGTGTGATTTCTTTTAGAAGTGGCAGTCTGAGACAAACGTTGTGATCCGCCCTGTATATTATTTCTCATTAGTGTCATTACAAAAATTGTTAGAATCGCAATATAATTGAACTCACATTGATTTATCAATAGGTGCAGAAATACAACAACAAATAACAACAACAACAACAACAATTAACATTTAAGCTTCAAAATGGGAGAAAACTCATTGTCAGTTCCAGAGTTGACGAATGAGTTTGTGAGTAAATTGATTGGGAAACAAGTGAAAAGTTTTACGATAAAACTAGGAACTGCTCCTGGGGATAATTACATGAGTGTTCTCTACTCTCTGAATTGTGTTCTGGTGGAATCAGAGACGTTGGAAGAAAATATCATTTACGCAATTTCAAAATGCTACCCGGCCCATCCTGTACGTCAACAATTTTTAAACAAAGGAAATATATTCTGGAAGGAATTGTCGATTTATAAAATTTGGATTCCAGTACTGAAAGCATTCTACGCTCAGTTTGACGTGGAGATGAAGCTTCCATTTGCTCCACTCATCAGCGGGGAAGCAATCAATTTTTTACCTGGGGAAGGTATAGAAAAAATTAAATACATGGACATAAAAATTAAAAAATATATTCCAAATTTACATCAAAATATTAAAATTTTTCTACGGTTTTGGAATTTTTTATGTTGGACGTATTTTTTTTTGCAGGAAACGAAGAAATGCTGAAAAAATACGAAGGAAAAGTGTTGAGTCCGTTTGACATTTTCATAATGATGGTGGACATGAAGAATACATTTGGATTTCGTATGGTGGATCGATCGATTGGACTTGGACTTGAAGAAATGAATTTGGTGATGAGAGAATATGCCAAAATCCATGCCTTGAGTTGGGCTTACAAAGTTAAGAATGGAATTGAAGACCTCTCCGTCAAATTCCCATTCCTTAAATTGAACATGACTGTGGAAGGGATGGGAATATATATGAACATGATGAGCTCCAATGTTCAGAGTGCATATGACGCCTTGAGTGGATTTGTGACGCCCACAGATTCTGGGATTCTGACTGGACTTTCCTCTGCCAAGGAGAAAATCAAGGAAATAACGGAGTCCATTTTCCTGTCAGTGCCAGGAGAATCTGGCTCAAGTCTGGAAGCGCTACTTAGAATTCCTCCTAAAAAAACGGAGGATCAGAGAAAAGTCGACGATGGTAAGATTTTTATTATGAGAAACTATAAATGAAATCGCCAGGTCAGAAAAAAGAGAGGGACTTTTTATATTCAATGTATAAAATGGATTAAAAACATTTCGGATTCCGATTACGAATTCTTAATTCGAATTATAATTTTTTTCCGATTTTGATTTCCAATTTATTAAAAAATCCGGATTCCAATTCGAATTCCGATTGACATTCCTCCTCAAAATACCGATATTTTTCAAATTCGAATTCTGATTCAGATTATGTACCTACTTATGGGAAAGAAGGAAATTTGAAAAATCATTTCGAATTTTGATTTCGATTTGTTAATTCGAATTAATATTTTCCAATTCCAATTAAAATTTGAATTCCGATGTTTTAAAAATTTGGATTCAAATTCAAATTCCGATTTCGATTCTGGTTCAAATATCAATTTTTTCGAGTTCAAATCCAATTCCGATTTTCATCCCTAGGGGCGGGTGGAGTCAAACTAGCATTTCTTGACCTCCTTAACATGTCTTTTGTGGCAATGGATAGATCAACTTCAAAAAATTTATGCGATTTCCCTGGAACATTTCCCTGTGTTGTACCTCCAGTTTTGTTTCACGAAAAAATGATTTCGGTGACTTAGAGAGGTCACTTCTCCATATTGAATCACTTTTTCAATGCAAGCATTCGCAGGACAGTACAACTCCGGCTCGACTCCGCCCATCTCTAGTCAATTCAAAATTTCACAGATTAATCACCCAATTTAAAATTTCACATATTAACTAGTCAACAGATTGAGTGAGGTAAGCTAATTTGCCCCACTTTGGTACAAGTGTCGCAGACGACGAACGACACTTCACTCGACACATGTAGTCGGTTTGACATTTTTGACCTATCGACCATTCTTTTTCTTTCTGCAACCTTGGTGAGATAAAAATGTTGAAGTCGATCTGTCCGGCCACAAAAGACATGTAAAAGTTAAAAAATGCACCTTTGACACCTCCCACCCCGAAAAGGGGTGGGACTAAATTAATTTTCAGCTCACCTTCGTCAGTACAATCGAATGTAACAAGTCTGAATACAATCAGCTGACACCCAACAAACTATAAAAGTTTACATCATTTAACTTTTTTTTCACAGTGCCATGGCAAGTTGTGGTTCACGGAGACTGTTGGTTGAATAACCTTTTGTTTCGTTATAATCCTGTCACAAATAAGGCAGTCGAGTTGGTTCTGATTGACCTCCAGCTCATGCGAGAAGCCTGTCTCACGATTGATTTGGCCGACGCCATTTATTCAAGCTCAACGCCTGAGCTACGTGAAAAACACTTGAAGGACTGGCTTCGTTTGTACGCCGATCAATTCATGTTTCACTGCGACACACTTGAAGTATCGTATTTACCAGGTTTTAGTAACGAATCTCTTGTCCGTCGCTTCCATCGTTCCAAATTGGTTGGTTTCATGATGGGATTGATTGCTTTACCCATTATGCTCAAAGATGCTAAGCAAGTTCAAGAACTTGATAGTTGCATGGGAGATATGAACATGGGAGAAATGATTATTTCTGCGATGGGACGGCCAGAGGACAGCGTGACTTACAAAGAAAGACTTTTTGCATTGGCTAAGGAAATGTACGATGATGGGGTTATATGAAGTTAATTATTAAGGCAGCTAATCCGAATTCAAATAATTGAATTGACTACTTTTCTTTATTACATAACACTTGCGGAAAAATAAAAATATTTCTTTGTTCGAATTTGAATTTGAGTACTTCGTTTATATTCAGTGTGACGAAACAGACTCAAATGCTTATTACTTGTCAGCGATCCTAGCTTCCGGTTGATTGGTAGGTTCTTTGTTCGAGGTTATACCAAAAATGACAACGGAACCGATTAAAACCGAACCGAAATGAATTCACAAATTTTGTAAGAATGTATACTATGTTAATTTATGATTATACAGCAATCATACGCAGCAGCAGTCAATACAAATGGATACGTAGGTGTTGTTACAAACAAATTAATATCTCCGTATACATTTAATTGTTTGACGTCCTTTCGAAAGGTCTAACAGACTTGATTTTGACACACCATAAAATGAAACTTTGGGTTCAATTTTTTTTCTGTCAGTGGAACGACGTATTGGCGGTCTCCTCACATCGTCATTCGCCATTTCTGATTTCGTTTATTGAGTTGAGTTACATTATGCTCGATTAACGCAACCCTCAAGCAGTGATGTACGCAAGCAAAGTTACTTAACAATATTCGAGAACGCTGTGGAGACTGGTGTACACATCCGCATGTAGCAAAATTATAGCCGGATATTGATAATGAAATTGTGACAAGCATGCTAATAGTCTGTGTTGACTTTGTCGGAAATATTCAGTTGTCTCTTCTGACGAGAGAATCCAAAAAGAATATAATGAAAACAGTACAATTGGGTGCTCAATCGATCAAAACATTAGATATTTAACTCATAAGCCGTGGTTGAACCGTATGTCACAAGTTAGTTACCGTCAATGTTCGGCAAAGTCAAGTAGCCCTTGAATACGTATGCCAAATTTCAAGCCTATCCATCAAGTAATGATACAAGTGCAATTGGAAGCACAATTTTACAAAACGTTGGACATTTAACTACTATTCCGGCTAGAACTGGATGTAAAACTCTGCTCTCCGACAATGTTCAGAAGAGCTAAGATAACGTATGCCAAATTTTAAGATAATCTGTCATTTGACTTGATACTTTGGTAGCGCAGTTTCACAATACGTTTGATATTTAACACCGACATGAATTCTTTTTTCATGTCAGGGGATCTCAAGTGGTGAGGAAAGGTGGTCTAGATGGCGTGCTCATGTCGCGCCGATGCCTTGCAAAAGGATAAACCATTCAGTAATACGTACTCTATCTATATATCATTTCATGCCGACTGTTACTTAAAGGCGCTAAGCAGTTTAACTGATTCTACTTTAACATGCCTCTCGCCTTCTGGCAGGCATGAATGGCACTTAGTAAATAGGAAAGTTCAACCAGAACTGATTGACTTGGTACAGCGTAGTAATCAGCCGATTCTAAACTTCTTCGATGGAGTCTTCAAAATCGGCAGAATAATATGAGAATTGAAAATAATTTTTAAGATTCTTATTGACTTGCAGATATTACATCGAATCATAGATGTATACATTGTTACTCAAGAAACTCAAGATCATTCGGACTTGGCCCTTATATCTTATAATCCGGTATTGGGATTCACCAATTCAACTTTATTTCGCACATTTTAATTCGATTTACCAGATTAGTTAGTTGGTCAATAATTTATTACTACTCTACAAAAGAACAAAATGGATTTGGTGAATATCAAAAATTAAAGTCCACTGTAAGAATATTATTTTTGAAAGAAGTTAGGGCTGAGTACTTCATGCTAGAGATGGTGGCACAGTTTGCGTTCCAGTTACAGAGGACTCTGATTCGCTGTCGCTGTTTAATGGACGGGGCTGATGTTATTTCACGTTGTGACCACCCATTGCCCATGTAATTGCAATGTGCAGATTCTACACAGATAACATGGTAGTGTTCACATCACTTGCGACCTTCCCGATCCGACTCATGCATAGAACAAGTCCCAACTGGTTTAATTCATCCACATTTTGAACCCTTGGGTGCAATGCTTCTGGTCCCAGGGACATATTTCCGTCGATCATTCCTGCGTCCTTGTGTACCTATACCCTGTGAATTTTGTTCAAATCCGTTAACATTTAGCGCAAATTACCTCTGGTGACATTAGAGGTCACCTGGCGATCTGGCTAGTTCATACTTACACTTGGTGATTGTTTTGACCTCGTGCACTTAACCTGTGAATTTCGTTGAAATTCAACAACATCTACTGCATGTGACCTGTGTTAACCTTGGGTTAGAGATCACCTGGCGGGGTCATATTAACACTTGCTGTGTATTGTGACCTTGTGTACATACTCTGTAAATTACGTCAAGATTCGTCGGCGTTTACTGCATAGAAAGTGTGGACGGACGGACGGACAGACAGACAACACATTCACATAAAGTCTTGCTTACGCGACACATAATAATAGGAGACGACAAGTACGCTCTTTGTCTTCCACAAAAATATGTCTCTACTTTTTACTTCTCACTGTAAAGAGTAATCATATTCAACCAACTCTTCATAATTAGTGCATCTAAATTCATTAAATAATCATTTTCATTAAGTTAAAGTCATACTATACATATGGTTACCCAGAAACTTCGGGACCCGATTCGAGAATACAAGTTTGTTGCGGGAATGCAACAAACTAGTGGTATTGGCTTCAGTTTGTCTTGTAGACCACAGATCGTTTAAATTGTTATTATTATTATTATTATTATTAGTCAATTACACAACATCCCATTGCTGGGTCCTTACATTGTTTCCCTATAGTTCTTATCATGTGTATATTGTGTATAATGTGCACTAATGTAGTTATTATTTTGAATAAGTGTCATACTATGCTCTGCAAAACTCTCGCAATACAATGCATCATTAAAAAACAGGACTTTCATTAATTGTCAATTCGTGGTTTAAATATTCAGATTAGACATACAGAGAGTCCAACAAAGTTTGTTAAACCAAACCACACATGTGCATGTTATGTTGAGCGTGTTGTGCACCCTATGAGTTAAATCACCAGTTTATTTGAACAACCGGAAATTTTGAACTTATTTGTATTCCCGTCAAATTCATCCATTATTATAGTCGGATTCCTCGACATATGGTTGATACGAAAATTAAGTGCGCCTCGCGTAGTTTGTTGTCGTTAGTTCGACGCAGTGCATATAATTTCGGACTTCATTTCATTTTATTAAATAGTATCACCATTTTTATTGTTCTAAACGGTTCATTCTGTTCACAACTTGTTTTAACAATGTGTTGTGCATTGTTATTTTGGATTTTGACAACTCTGTTTGCCCATACACTCGCGAAATCTGGTCTTGAAATAGTGGATATAAATAATATTATTATGAATTTCAACTACTCATTCATACAAATAATTACCTTCGATGACATCGAGCTAGCAGAGCCAAAGGTGCCTGTGGTCCGTTTAAGTATTCCGAATAAGAAGTGTGGATGAGTGCTTGCCGAGTCTTTGTAGTAGCGACTTAGACTATAACTCAAAAATTTAGACATATATACATTCATTTACATTCACAACATTTTCTTTTTCAATAACACTTACGAGCTAAGATTTATGAGTATATTTGGTCGGTGTTCTTGACCGCAAAATCAGCCTTATAATTAATTGCTGTTTAATCATATTCTTGATGTTCATGGATACAACACTGAATACCCCTCTTGGTTTGTCATATTTGGAAGGTAATCTGTGATCGCCATTCTTCAAAATCTCTATTCTAACCTAATGACAAAATTCTATCTTTTGAACTTCGATTTCAAACGTTTCATTAACTTAATTAATTGGGAAATTACTAAATCAAATTACATAATTGAATTGCATTGCAGACATGTTGAGAATTGAGTTCAAGTGCTGCCCAGCACTGACGACTCGTCAAAGCAAGTAAAAAGTATGAATTTAGCACGAATGTCGACTAATAAAATTGCGAATTTGCGATAAAGATTTTAATGAAAGATTTTAATGCAAACAAATAAGGTGTGTATGCTATAGGTATAATACTACCTCATAGAAACAAATTGTTGATAATTGCAGGTCAACAAAATAGATCAACAAAAATATATAGAGCTCAGGTTGAATATCTGAAATTGAACACTCAAACAAAATGATTCTTCTCAGAGAGTGAAAAGCGTTCATAGTTGAGACTTTGTTTATTGGTTAGTGGCGAGGCCGGATGTAGGGTAAGACAATTAATTTTCAACAAACCCCAGGAGGAATTGCTGTGAGTTTATGAATTAAATTCGTCATTGCATTCGGGATGTAGAAAACATTCGGCGGTATAGCTAAGTGTGAACTGACCGGCGGGAATTATAATAATTCTCCGGTTCGAGTCAGTAGTGGTGTATGAACCTGCATAATACGACGCTCCGAAACCCTAAACGCTGAAAAAAGCAGTCGTAATTTTTCGAAATGGTGGATTTCCATCGGAGGAGTGACGTATGGCTCAATCTCATTATTAATTGAATCTTCTAGAACATTCCATCAGGTTATTCTCTACTTGATTTTACCTGCTAGTGGAACTGTAATCCCGGGTAAATCAAATGAAGGTCAGATAAACATATTGGAGAAATGATTAGCACACAGCGTTAAAGAACGATGTTTATTAAAGCAGCAACTGGGAGTTACATCTTTTGGATGTACAATTTGAATTTGACCTGGAGTCACGAAAAGCAGTGCTTGTGGAAGTTCACCGATTATGTTTTAAAACATCAGTGACATTGCCTCAATTCTTGGTATGCAAATGATAGCAAATCCGAAGGGAATAGTGATCGACGTGGCAATTTCTCAAAACTGTATTACTAATTGAATATTTAATGTAATCCTTGTAAAGGATAAAATTCGTGCTGATGGAAGCACGAATATGGACGCTCTGGTCTTTCATTAAGCATTCCAAAGTATTCCTTCGGTTTACTGTTCGATATCTGGTCCACGGGGATTTCTATTCGGTGTTCATTCCTATTATTAGCCCGTGGACGCAGTCCCGTGAGGGCTTATAAAGTCCCAATGTCTGTCCGTTCGTCCGTCCGTTTGTCCGTCCGTCCGACCCTAAACTTCCCACACACACCTCTTATAAACTAAATCAAATTAACGCAACCTCACTTCAAACATGTTCTAATCCATATACCGCACAAATAGTTCTTACCCATTTTGTCGCATGCAGCGTCGGCCAATGCCGTCACAATCACACCTAATAGAGAGCGTCCTGGAAAAGTATTTGCCTGAAGTTCATTGGATGTATAAGCAACTAGCAAAAAGCTCAGCCAATGGCTGGGTTTAAAAGAAACTGAATAAATTATATTACTGGATAAGTTGTTAAGTTGTAAGTTGACCGTCTACTTGATCAACTCTGTTGATGGCTGGGTTATACAGAAACTGAATAAAATATATTACTGGATAAGTTCCAAAAAGAAATCGGCATCTAAACATTTTAACTACATTCTGTTGCTAAGCAACCCAACGAAATACTCTCGGCCGGGCTCCGCCCGGCCGAATTTACAACCCATTTTGTCATATTTACTCAAAAAATGAACATCAAAATGTATATCTCACATTTACCAAAAACCTACTCACACAGACTTCGCCTTCACTCAATTTTGAAATAAAAATGAGCAAAACTTTTGAAACCCCCTACGGTAAAATGTATATCTCACAAACCGTAGGTGAACTCTGTAAATTATGTGGACGCCAGACGCAGTTTTGTCGTTCGCTGAATGCCGTGAGATTGGAGTCTTGACTCTGTAAGTGAGGTGGACGCCGAAGTCAGGTTTGTCGTTCACTGAAGTAGTCCGCTCGTGTAGGCAGATAAATGACTGAGACGGGAATGACTGAAAAACAAAAAAGGAATTCTATTTTTTCATATTCCATTCAACCCCAAGGGGGATGAAATGGGATACGAAAAAAAAGAATTCATTTTTTTAAATGAAACGAAAAAAAACGTACCTGATTAATTTAGCAGAACCGTAGGTCACAGTTATAAATAAAAATAAACGTATTATTTCTTTATGCTGGTCTAACTACATGTTTTTGGCTGCAGCTGGTTTTATATGTTCACACAAACAAAGATTGTCACGGTTATACACTTGATAACGAAATATTGATGATTATGAAATGCCGTACATACTTGATTACGCGATCTATGTCCATAACATTCAACTTTGTATCATGTAGTGGCGGTTTTTCGAGAAATCGGTTCGAGTCGTTTCCACATTTTTTGGAACCGACAGTCTCGGTTCGTTTTCGGTTCAGTCCGCTTCCTCTGTGCCACCGAACCAAAAGCGACGTTTTTTTAAATCATGGAATTTGATACGTTCAGACGTCCAGGACGTTTTGAATGTGTCCTGGCATGAAAAATAGTGTCCTTTCCATTAGTGTAATGCCATAAACATATTAGGAATCTATTCGTGAACACTTGGAAAGTGTGCAGTAAACATTGAAATAAGTATCCAATGCACTTAGTACACCCTTTGAGCTGGTAATTCAGTATTATCTCGTCAATTGGATTAAGGAATTTTTAGAAGATAAAGGTAGCATCAAAGCATCAAACATATTGAATTATTGGAGTTCAATATTTATAGTTATAAGCCTGGATAAAATGTAGACAATTGATAAATACAATTGCGGCCGACTATTCAATTAGGCCATTCAAGAAGTTGCGGCTAAGACTATTAGCAAACGTTGAAAAGTAATTAACGGATGCCATGGCTGATTTTTTCTGAATAATATATTATATATTTCATTCAATTTTCTTTAATTACAATCAGAAAATTTAATGCAAAATATTATTCAAAAAAATCAGTCGAATTTTATTAATCTTTTTGACTCTCTTACTAAATTATTTGATTTTTTGGAGCAAGCTAATCCGACTATAAAACATTTGTCCGCGCTTAAAGTTTGTTTTATCTTTAGAAGTAATAAGTTTGTTCATTATTCCAAAAACCAGGAAACATACGAATTGTGAAAAGATTGCGTGTTTTACATAAATCTTAAATTCCATCATAACAATTCTCTTGCCTTATTAGGTAATGAAGGACTTATAATTCTAGGATAATAATCGGAACAATCCTGTGGCCGATCGCGCGGGGTAATCTGCTGAACCGTATGCGATAGATCCTGGATTTTCAAACTTGTTCCCTTGTTGCCTTCAACTAGAAAAAGAAGATAAATTATATTTCGGGTTTCATTACACATAAGCTTACCGTTTAGGGAAATCAAGCTTTATATACATTTACCAAATCGCGTTGGCTGAGATTGAGACCGTTCAATCCGGGAACGGCAGAATGAATTTAATCTTTGAGAAAATATAATAACATACTAGACTATACCGGTTTGGAATTAGTAGATTCATTTTTATCGGGTGCTTCTGATTCATAATCAAAAACGTCATGGGAACTGGTTCACGCCTTCACAAGTACCAAAATTTCCGTCCGATGTGGAGAGAAAATTTTTGAAATGAAATCGGGCAGTCCACGTTGATTTTGCCGACAAGACTAATTCGGCTCATCTGAAGCTGAGTTTAGAACACCCGACAACAAACTTTTACGTAGGAAGGAAGCCAATTCACTGGAAGGACATGGTCAATTTCGTTTGAAACAAGTGACCAATATGAATCTGTCGATGATAAGTATCGTGTTCAGTGATCACACTGATCCCGCTTATGTCTTTTGGTTTCGACATCAAGAATCATCTCTTATTAGTGGAATCTGACAGTAGGACAAACTTAAGAAATATGACAAAAACTTTGGAAATGCGGAACAAGCTGTCGCCGCAAGGTTTGACATTGAGCGGAGTGTTGACGGGGACGTTTGCGGTTTATATTTTGTGTTGTCATACTATTGATTGAGTTACGGACGGTCTTTGTAGACTTCATCAAGGCATTGTACATTGGAATTTCGCGCAATTTTAAACTATTTTTATGTTGGACAGCCTTAAAGTTTGAGGTGTAGAAGGAGAACTGATACCCTTTGAAACTACAGTACATAAGTCTGAAGCAAGTGTCATTCGGCATTAAGTTTTCACAATTTAAAAAAATCAAAACAAATATGTATTAAAATGTTAGAGGGACGAGTCCATTATTCCTTCCGGTTTATCATGAATTATGTGGAATTATGTTAAATCGTATTAATGATTTGCGGCGATTTGCCAAAACACCATACATTTCTAGATTTTCTTTCCCTTTAATAAGGAAACCGCGGCATCCGTCAAACCACAAAATGAACACGGATAATTAATTCTAATCAATCGTACGGAGAATATCCTTTAATTTTAGCCTGATTTCCTATTGGAAAACATAAAATCACAAAGCTAAGTTAATGTCTTATGCACTTAACAACTTAAATTTAAAATGAATAAGGTAAACCTATACTAAGGTCTCAAAGAGATTTTCTTTAATAGCTTCATTTTCATGGAAACGTTGATTGACGTGGAATTGTTTATGACAAACGGATATTATTCTCTCACCAGATAGTAGTGAATATTGCCCAGCCTGCTTGAAATTAGAATGCTGTTTCTATTCGATGTCCGGTGGAAGTCAAAATATAAACCATAAATGGACATTTCCTTGTACGATTGGCGCTAATAGATTTGTTTTTCTTCTGAGCGGATCCTGGGTTTCCTTGTTAATAGGAAAATTTTCAGGAAAGACGGGAAGCTAAATCACCGCAAATTCTTTCAAATTGAAACTTACTGCTGATTTGTTTCTCTATAAAAGTCAGCCGAGCAATAGGAATTCCGATTTCAGTCCCCTTTTAGCAACCAAATTTTACAGGTCACAAGGTATGTAAGATATTTTATAGTAATATAATTGATTACTAATTTTTGGTTTTTTCTAAATATACGTGTATATTTTGTGCAGAGATAAACGTCAAATTACACAAGATGTCGACAAAATCCGTAATTATCTTTGCTCTTCTGGTCATTTGCTTCATTGCAACTGGTGAGTGTATATATTATACAGGGTATCCCAAATGAATGTCGTGGGTTCCAAAAATTCAAAAATATGGATTAGGTTTTTTAAAAAAAAACGTTGAAATTTTGAAAAGACTATTTTTTTTTTACAAATTTTGACATTTTTCGCTTAGTGAAGGGGTTCATTCCATTTCACATTTCAAAGGATTCACTGTTTGTCGATATATCTTTTCAAATCTTTTGGATATAAAAAAAAATTCCAATTTTAAATTTTCTGTTCTAAATTTAAAAGATTTTTACCTTCGAAATGCCTTATCCAAACAACGTTGTTAGGCTCCTGAAATGTAAAAATAAAAATGACCGTTATAGCGAGAATATCCTTCACTAATCGAAAGCTGTCAAAGTTGTAAAATAGAACAAAGTCATTCCAAAATTTCAATAAATTTTTTTTTTGAAAATCTGACGCCTATTTTGAAAGCTGTAAACTTTTGATACCCGCAACATTCATTTGGGACACCCTGTGCATGTAATAAACAAATGTTACAGAATGCTATAGTCAAATCGGCTAATTTGCCCCAACTTCGTCCAACTTCCATTAAATGCTAATTAATATGTTGATCCTAATTTTTAGTGGCCGTCGTAGAGGGCGCGAGAGTGTCTCCATGTGACGTGGATTGCAACCGAAGTTACAGGGAGCAGAATCAATGTTGTCGGGCTCACAGATATGGTGGTGGCAGTTGCTCTGGAGGAAGGATGTATTGTTATTAACAGGCCATAATATGTACTTGTGTACACAAATGGCCTTCTGTTATAATTCTACTCAATGCGTTGAAAATTTATAAGTACAAAATGTTACATATTTCTCGTACTTCTATTTAAAAGAAACACTATTACTTCACGTTATTAATTGGAAATATAGTAAATAAAATCTCTAGGCTTCAATTGCACTTCAGACACGTCGACCCGAGAATTGAGTTGATTTTAATATTCATGAATAATTATAATAGTGTGCAATAAAAATTCCCAAGTAAACAAAGAAACATATTTATCTCATAAAATTAAACGGTTTATGGGTGCGGATGCACGCATAATCATAATCATAATTAAGAATTCTTTCTTCTTCCCTTGTCTCATTTGATTTCTAAATTGGATAAAATTTAATGAGCTACATGGTTGTGTCGGGTCATGCATATTTAACGGTAGTTAGGCGTAACTCATAATAATAGATAATTCAACCTCACCACTTTTAAATAATATTTGGGGTTAAGTTTAAACGTACTTCCACGTAAATGATAAAAAAATTCTTCCTTCCTTATTAATTCTGAACGGTGAATTGGATGGAATACACATAATTGTGTGGATATTTTCATGAGGAGCAAGTAGGCTGATGGTGCATGCGGCTCATCCTATTATCCATTGTATTGTTTGCATGGGACACAGGTGTTCTACCAACAGACGGATTCAGAACTACGGGCGTGTGTGCGGTTATTAAGTAGACTGTGTGTCAACAATTTAAGGGAAAAAGGGGTTAGTGCACCCCCCAGGGTCCTTGGCTCTTCCGACATTGTCGGTAGCTAACTTTTGGCATCCGGTTCAACTATTGAGCTTAGCTCTTTCGGACATTATTGATAACTAACTATTGACATCCGGTTCAATTATTGAGTTTAGCCCTTCCCGACATTATCGATAACTAACTTTTGACATCTGGTTCAACTATTGAGCTTAGCTCTTCCGGACATTATTGATAACTAACTATTGACATCCGGTTCAATTATTGAGTTTAGCCCTTCCGGACATTATCGATAACTAACTTTTGACATCTGGTTCAACTATTGAGCTTAGCTCTTCCGGACATTATTGATAACTAACTATTGACATCCGGTTCAATTATTGAGTTTAGCCCTTCCGGACATTATCGATAACTAACTTTTGACATCTGGTTCAACTATTGAGCTTAGCTCTTCCGGACATTGTAGATAACTAACTTTTAATATCCGATTCAACAAATGAGCTTAGCTTTTCCGGACATTATCGATATCCAATTTTTGACATCCGGTTCAACTATTGAGCTTACCTCTTCCGGACATTATCGATAACTAACTTTTGACATCTGATTCAACTATTAAGCTTAGCTCTTCCGGCCATTCACAATAACTAACTATTGACATCTGGTTCAACTATTGAGCTTACCTCCTCCGGACATTATTGATAACTAACTTTTGACATCCGGTTCAACTATTCAGCTTAGCTCTTCCGGACATTATCGATAACTAACTTTTGACATCCGGTTCCACTCAGGGGTTACACATGGAAGTCAATAGAACTGACGACAATAATTATTATTCACCATGTACATCTATATATAATTGGATTGGCATCGAGGTATGCCTTACTACGTTTTTTCGACGTACCCCTAGTAGTAGGAATATTTTTAATTCCGATTTTACGTATTTCCGAATCCAAACCCAAAATGAAGGCGTAGAAAAAAAACAAAAAGTTCAACCCCCTCAGTAAATTTTTTATACACACCTACCATGTACGTTACGTACGTACCCTAGTAGTGCTTCCTTTCCCGTGAGAATTTTCCATTTGATTATTTGATTCATTCAAGTGTAGGAGTGTGAATCGTTTTCTAACCCAGCACAGTGCATGCAGGACAGAAAAATATACGTACGTACGTACGTACATACGTACTCTTATTATTTTCATGAACATATAGTGGTCCGAGTCGACGACTACTAGTAATAAAAAATGTAGGAGTGGAGTGCAGTTCGTCTCATGAACTTGGAAAGAAAAATAATAGTGCAAAAAAAAAATTGTACCCTCCGGTCACATTCACATTGTCCTGTCTGTGGATTTTATGTACATTGAAAAAATTAACATTCCGCATGTACAATCCATTGCACTCTCCAACTTAACATTGTCGTACATGGGAATAATTCGGACAACATAGACAGCTCAGTTCAGTTCAAAATCGTGTCTTCCTCTTCACGCATTATTGGCATCATTTCTCGACACAATTTTTCAACAATTTAATCCGTAAACACATCTAACACACCATAACTGCTCAATAATGAACGGCGGAATTATAATTGTTTATAAAAACAAAATTTTGTGGTAAATAAAATCCTTTGGAGTGTACAAAATTTGTAAAAGTTTGGCACGCGAAATAATGCTGCTAACATAAAAAAGTGTGGTGTCCGCGAAATGTAAGACAATCGTCGAGCATTGCACTAGAAAGTGCAACAATGGATGACCAAAGCTCAAATTCAAATAATGGAAATAAGCGTGAAGTGAAAAAATTTACAAAATCCTTGACTTTGTTCATTCCTTCGTATGATGACGAAGTGACGTCAGAAATGCTTTCCTCAAATCAAGAGGTAGCTGGAGCGGCGGACAATCAATTTCAAATCAGTTCACCTGACTCCGCCTTCCACACGGGTTCGGAGTTTAATCCGACGGAGGACTCTTTTGATCAAAATTCAATGGCAAGAGCGATTCGAAATGGTATAAACACGAATAATATATTTTTTTCTGTGGGAATTTTTCAACCACTTTATATTTTTAATTGCAGACAAAGTGGAACGTTGGGTGAAAACTACGGCGACTGGAATAATCGGTAATCCGGACGCAATTGCTCATTCGTCTGATGATTTTGAAGATTTTCATAGTGTCGGCAGCATGTCTTTCAACATTCAAACGCCACCTAGTGCGATCGCTCCTCGTCAAAAGTTTGTGGTAGGTTACCCTTCGAAATAGTATAGGAATTGGTACGCTTTGCAAAAAAGGGGCGTATTAACCCACATTACCCTATTTATACTTCTAATCTTCCAAAATGGGTCGTATTTTCCCACATTAACCTAATTATACTTTTTAATTTTCTAAAATGGGGCGTACTGGCCCACGCTAACCTAATAATATTTTCAATTTCTCAAAACGGGGCGTATTAGCCCACCTTAGCCTAATTATATTATTAATTTGGGCCAATTAGCACACATTATCCTAATTATATTTGTAATTTCCCAAAATGGTGCGTATTAGTCCACCTAACCTTCATTATATTTGTAATTCTCTAAAACGAGCGTGATTGCACACCTTGCCCTAATTATATTAGTATTTTGGGCGTATTAGCCCACATTAGCCTAATCATATTTGTAATTTTCTAAAATAGAGCCTATTAGCTCATCTTACCGTAATAATATTTGTAATTCTCCAAAATGGCGCGTATTAGCACACCTTAACCTAATACTATTTGTAATTTTCGAAAATGGGGCGTATTAGCCAACCTTACCCTAATTATGCTACTAATTTTATCTCAGATTGAAGAACAAGTGGAAGAAATCATTACGACGAATTCTTATGAAGACTCTGATGAAAACTCGTCCTCTGTTGTCGAGGAAAACAAATCAGATAAATCTGAAAGTGGGGGGAGCGATGCGTATGACAGCATGGATGACGTCATGGACACAACGAATCAACCATTGAGTTGGGAACACAATTGGTTATTCAAGAAGAAAAAATTTCGACAACCGAGAGGAATGAATGGTGGCCAGAAATTTCGGACGACCATGTTCATTCCAAACCCAACTAGTTATTCCAGTTCCCAGTATTTTGTAGATGAGGACGAATTGGACGAAAATGAAGATTTGTCCTTGGAAAGTCTGGAAATCTTGCCTGAGAGTGATATCGAAGAGGAGTCAGAGTCAGAGGCAGAGGAACGGTTTTTTGAAACGAATAAATCCGCGCAGTCTGGAGAGACACAACGGAGGCCATCTAACGGTAGGTTTTTAATATTTTCGAATATGTGTCTCTTTTTTATTGCTTAAAATATAAAATTGATTTGTTTTTTTTTATCTAGAAAAAGTTAATCCGGTCGACATATTTATTTCAAGAAGAAGCTCGCACACAATCGAGCCATTGCCAAATTTGGTAAGAATTATCTGGAATAAAGAAATAAAGGACCTTAGACCTGGAGATACGATTTCAGGCTATGTTAAGTGATAATTTTGACGCAACTGGTTTTTGTCGCCTTTATGAGGAGTACAGAAATAAAACTTACTTCATTTAAACCTGAAAGACTGATTCTGGTGACCGGAGCAGAGTTGACTCAAAAATTCCAATGTTTGGCCTCTCTAGGTCAAGGTGAAATTGAGGAAAAGTTCAGGGAAAAGCAAAAAAATGGGACAAGTTTGACTCGACTTTCCGTCCCGCGCCCATGGAAAGGCAATTCAAACTTGTCCCATTTTTCCTTTTTTCCCTGAACTTTTCCTAGTTTTCCTCAATTTCACCTTGACCTAGAGAGGTCAAACATTGAAATTTTTGAGTCGACTCTTTTCCAGTCACCTCAGTCAAGCTCTCATGCTGACATTGAAGTAAGTTTTATTTCTGTACTCCTCATAAATTTGACAAAAACCACTGCATCAAAATTATCACTTAACATGGCCTGATATCGTATCTCCAGGTCTAAGGTCCTTTTGTAAAACAAATTATAATAATGTTTAGTAATTTTTGTCTAAAGTTACTGACCATAATTTCAGCCTGAATCTACCGAGGAGACATTGCGAGAAACAAGTCAAAGTCTGATTGCGTCGAATGATACGATTGAAATCGAAGATAAAAAACTATTAACTGAAGCCTTGGTGGGTAAAGTGAAGCCCGCTAGCCAACCAAAAAAACATGTACCTATAACCGATATTGAAATTGTTCGAGATTTAAGTCAGAATCAAAATACTGAGACGAACTTGACCTCAGAAACCGAACTCGAAGATACAGAAAACGATATTGGTGAAAATTCAACAAATTTCAAAGATTCAAGGGGTTCCATGAGAATTGCAAAACGAGAGAAAGAAAAATGGAATAATCCAGTCAAAATTTCAAATAATCCCTACACGCCTGAAAATCTGCTAAAAAGGATGACGAACAATTCTTTCTTGCATTGCCATGACGTCATGAGTGGCCATATTGAAGTTGAGGCCGATGAGTTGGTTTCTGGAGATTTCTCTGTTCCTTTGGATAGTCTTTCCAGTAATCAAAAGTGAGTTGGATTTTTTTACCATTCCTACCAAAGTGCAGCTAATTAGCCGAACATGCTATATTTTATATAACATTTCAGGATTCGGCGAGATTATTACGTCAATTCAGATACCAGTCAAGGTCAAAGTCAAGGTCAAGGTCATGGTCTTGGACAACAACCTCCGAGATCGACTGCCCCTGGCGCTCTGAGTCTTGAATATAATGTTTGGAGTTCTGCAAAAAATGAGCAACGCGGAAACGTAGTTCTAATTTAAATTTATTATTTTCGAAAACAAATTAAAAAAATCTAAGAAAATTAGAAAAATAAAAAATAAATAAATAAAAAAAATCAAAAAAAAATCAAGGAATTTAAAAAATAATAAAAAAAAAGTTTAAAATTATATGGTTTTCTAGACGACCAAGTTCGTGACAATTTCAAGCGCATCCTCTTTGAATTCTTCCGGACTGAGCCAAATGAAATTACCGTCGGTTAAAAATTTAGCTCAACAATTTACTGACACAAGTCCGAGCCCACAGGGAGTAACGATGACACCAAAGACAACGAAGGCACGTGATCGTGCCCGGAAAGCATTTGAACCAAGACCCTTCGCAAATCCAATGAAGGAGGTAAAAAAAAATTTTTTAAAGAAAAACATAAAAATATTTATCAGCACTTTTGTCTTCTTATTTATTTTAGATTCACAGTCTGACGGCTAGGTCAGTGCCAAAACAATTCCGTGAAGGACTCCGCCTTGCCAAATCACCGGTGTCAAATCCCAATATTAAAACCAACAACTCGTAAATAAATTATATTTAGAAAAATAAAGCGTCATGTAAATGTAGTTTGTAAATTTTTGGACTTGAATACATACATACATGCATATATTTTAAAATATCTAAAATTTACACCAATCTGTCTATCTGTCGTCAGCAAAAAATCCTTTGAATTTTGAAACATAAAAATGTGTGGTTTAATCACGGAGACGATTTAAAAAATTTAATGACTCGTGCACGCAGGTCCAAATTTTATGATGATCCTTAGGCGAAATAATAATATCAGATGAAATATATACATAGAGAATTAGAGAGAACTTCTTATATTATACTCTCATTTAATTCTTATTATTATGAATTACAATTGGAAAGAAAACGTAGTAGTCGTCCAGTCCAGCACTAGACCCGCGACTCAAGGCACAACTCCGGAGAAAAATGTGAGAAAGAATTACCTTCTCTATAACAATTGGTTAATTTAGGTCGAAGAGTGTCGTTCAATTCTGATCTACCGTTGTCTCCATTAGGGTTGTAAAGGGTAAATACCCGCGGGTATATACCCAGGTGCTTTGAATTTATACCGGGTAGAAAAAGTAAAATTTCACACAATGTAGACCAAACATTTTTGAATTAGTGCCAAGTGGTCTCGTAATTCTACAGTTTAGCTTTTGCAATTTATGATAATTCTAAAATTGTAAAAAATTGTAAACATTTAACAATTTCTGTATCATACCGCCCCAATGGGTATTTACCCGAAAACAAATACCCGGGAATTTTACAACCCTAGTCTCCATCAAATCTTACGAGCTCAGGTAATTCAAAATTTTAAACAAAATATTGTGTAAATATTGCTAAGATGGCCGAATAATGAGAATGGAAGAGAAAGAAGAACTTTTTGTGCATGGGTGCTCAATCGGCGTCCATTCCCTTCCAAAAAATTCTACTATTTTCTAGAACGCGTGGCTGACGCTTCTGTTTTCCCTTTCTTCCAATCACCTACGATTATTACTTGGGGCTGAACGGTGAAGAAGGGGCGTTAATACAGCCTCCCACACTCCCGCAGCCGCAATGTTTTAGAACTATCTTATAGGAGAGTTATAGTTGAAACAAAGATCCCGAAGATGGCAGTGCGGCCTGGACTGTACATCTGAAATGCTCCATGCCCTTTAACATTACAGCAAACTTCAACCTATAACTAACTTCGTTCCTTTAATTTTTTCATGTTCGGTTAT
>JAQGCA010000984.1:0-20858 GCA_034698945.1 Protaphorura quadriocellata
TCAAAAATATTGCGCCCTCCAGATTGAGGCGCCCGGGGCGGTCGCCCCGGTTTGCCGCCCCCAAAGGCCGGCCCTGCTTGAGGGCATATGTACAACCACCTTGCGGTAAACTTGACTGATACGTCACCATGAAGCAAAGAAACATACCAGTACTCACACAGCAAAAAATTTTACTTTCGATAGTTGACAGCTAGAGAATCTCCCTTGCACATCTCAAAATTCTAAAGGAAAGAAAACGGAGGAAGAGAAAGCAAATAACTGACTGCGTCTGGTACATGGTTTCAGTCCACACATGCAGACACAAGAAAATCTTTATGAGTATAACATTGAACTCTCCACTTGAGTAAAAAGAAAGACAAACTAACTTGGTAATATGCTCACTTTCGAAACCAATCGCTCCACTTCATTTTCTTCTGCACTGTTTTGTCTTTCGTATCTTTTCTCATCAGTTTTTGTTCAACTTAAGTTTTAGGCTTCGAGCGGAGAAAGGCGAAGAAAGTGTGAAACCAAAACTCTCTACGAGCCCTTGAATATGATTGCCATTCTTCTTTTTGTTGTTGACAAAGAACACCAAGAACGAGAGCCGTGAAGTGTTCTAATCTAACACTGCGAGGTGGAATAAATGGCAAGCGTCAATACATTCCAGACTAGAATAATATACACATTCTGAAAAGCGAGATTCAATTAAAGGAGAAGCTTGCTTGTGTGAGAAAATATAAACATTCAAGGAACCTGTATCATGAGTGAAACTAAAATATTTCCAGAGCAAAAAAATTGATTGCTTTTGTTTAACGATTTTTTGTAACGAAATTCAAATAGAGCTTATATATTTTGTCCTCAAACGCTTGATTTCTGCCTAGAGAATTGTTCTCCAAATTCATACACGAGTTAATTTGCTTAAAGTATTTGAGAGTTTTTCCGAAATTGATTTGTTAAAGTTTTCGGGATCATAAATTAGGTTATCAAAAACGGCCAGGAATCGTTATATGTTTTTTATCTTCGTTTTATTTACAAAGCCGATTAGAACGATTAACATTTTGTCCATTATTTGAAAAATGTTTTATAGGTAATTCCCTTTCGTCACTGTTATGATAACACAGTGGAAGAATTCTGAAACCGGAGTGACTACACAAGGTAATTATATTTTAAGGAAGATAATTATGTTCCTTTACTTCATTATAATTCATTGACGGAGTTCGTTTCAATCCGAAGAAAATTGAAAATTTGTTCAAAGTACTGAGTGAATGCTTGTATGTTCTGTTTCTTCCATAATTCGTGAAGTCTTTCCTTGCGTGGGCCCTCATTCAAATTCTTGAAACCTTTCAATATATTCCTGCACAAAATATTTTTTATAACCGGTTTATCATTGCAAGGATAAATCCTTAAGTGATTCTGTTAATTGAGTGCCTTTTGGATTTGTTATAATTAATAAACCGTCCCTTCCTGCAAGGACTATCCAAGCACATTCTTCCACAGATGAGAATTATTTTGCAAGATTCGATAAGGACCTTCTGTTCAAATCTATTCTGGACTGAAATTCCTTGTGTTCCTTGTGTAGACCATCGTTAACAAAAACGACCATGCTGTTATCACACCTTAAAGTTGTTTGCTTTGTCAGACTGAAAATAATCCGATTATTATTTTATAATAATGTTATTGTGTTACAAGAGGAAGCGTATGCTGAAGTCATCCATGGTGTCAACTGCGTGCAATGCCTGACAAGGTTATCAAATCACTCAGGACTAATCCAGGTGTGAAAACGACGTCAGAAGACATAAAACGCATCAAGATTCAAGAGAAAACGATTCAAGCAGCACAAATACGTAAAGGGAAAATTGCTACACAATTATTTATAAGTAGTGATGCAGAAAAGGATGTCTGTTTTTCATCCCAATTTCCTTATTTACTCTGCCCACCTAATTACGAACCCACTGCGCAATATTCAAGTCTCACAACTATCACTTTCTGAATGTAAAATTTGAATGTACTGTGTCTATCAGGGATTCAAATGTGTTTCCAGCAATGGGTCAAACTCAGGGCTGGACACTTGTGCCCTTGTCTGGTGTGGCATCACTCGGTTAACGATCGCTACTTCAAAACCATGAAAATACAAAATTATAAAATTCCAAATACCTAAATATATTACCAGGAAATCGTCTTCGAAGATCGTTTCGCAAAATCCTAACCAAGTTATTAAACCAATCTAATCTGAAATGAAACGCAATCTGGAAACAAACAGGATATTGATACAAGGAAAGGAGAATTCTCTCACTGATTTATTTTCCAATAATTGTGTATTACTCTGTAAATAATATTTTAGTGGTACTTCGGGAAAGAGCCACAGAATAAACTGACTGGAACCAATCTCCAATGTTTGACCACAGCCGGAAACTTCCACAATTCTGGACACACTTACCGGCACAATCGAAGGACAGATTGACTTGATATTCCTCCAGTTTGTCCAGACCTGAGAATCCTAAACCAAGAACCTTGAACTCTAAAATGCCTACCTATCTTAAATTAACGATCAACACGTAGATGGATGACTACATGAATATCATATCAAAAAGGAAGGATGCCATTGCAGGTCTGTAAGTTTTTGTAAACTGTCCAAGCTTCCAATAGATATTAATTTTACAACCAAATTGTGTTCCTTGTTAGGTCTCGAGGAGAAAATCTAAGATTGAAGTCGAGATCTCTAATCTCTAGACGTAACACGACGCCTTGGCGTGGGGAGCTAACAATTCTCGCGAAATCCTAAGCTGAGCTGATCACCATTCTCATATTTCATACAGTACTTAGGTGATTTCCGGAAAAGTTATAAATAATCTTGGCAAACTGGAAGTAAGTAAATTCGAAAAGTTTGAGTACAACTCTCTGAGCCTGTGTACAACAGTTTGAGTACAACAATCAATACAAGTACGATTGCAAGACCTAGTTGTGAACCTATCAAGTTTTCGAACAATCGAAACCGTCCAAGATACAAATATTAATATTTCATAAAGTGTGACCCGAATTGGAATAAAATTGTTCAGATGTTAATCATATTTCAAAGTAGTCGCTGACTCATGACATTTCTTTATGAGCAGAAGCTAAAAAATGTACAGTAATGTAAATACTCAGCTGATTCTAGTCTGAAATCGTATCCGAAACGGATAAAAATAAATCCGACCATTTAACCTTTCTGACTAGTCGCATTTAATATTATCTAAGCCAAGCCATAGATGTGGTCGTATGTCGAGGGGTCATATAACAAAGTTGACAAAAACAAATTGATAAAGTTAAATAATGTGGAATTTATTCACATTGGAAGTTGTGAACCTGCCAAATTGCATACATACTACGGAATGTCGCATTTCCTTTGGACTTGAGCATATTAATCAGAAAATCAGTCCAATCCAAAGTCAACTCTACAAAACTACACGTTGCAAAAAGCAGTGTTGGTCACCCAGAATTTGGCAAGCCCAACTACAACACAGGGTAGTGCATAGCGAGGTACCTACAATTCAATCTGAGTTGGAGCTTCCCGAAATTATTAAAATCTACTTTCTGAAATAAATTTTCGGCATTCACAGATAAACTGACAGTGCAGATCATTTGACACAGAATTAATCCAGGTAGTATAAGTGATATAGTTTGTCTTAAAATTTCTGCGAGCCGTTCCGAAGGTTGGATTGACGTATGTACCAATACTACAATAATCGTCACATACAAAATTCATATTTCTTATATTTATCCCAGTCCTCTAGTTTGGACGTAAGGGGAGTTATGAACTACCCTGTATATTATAAGAATTGCGAATGGTTTAAGAATGGTCATTATTTAGATAATAATGCAATTGAGTTACATATTAAGTTGTGCCAAACCGGCGGCGACGGCGGATAGCCAAATTGTGTTGACTAAACTAATAAACTCCCGAAAGGGTTTCTAGAAAGAGATCCTTTGTCGAAGTTCTCTACGTAGATAAAGTTGACGATAAAGTTTCCGGGTAATTTTTCCAACTGACTTTTATTTGGGTTCTTTTACAGGACTCCTCCGGTTTTTTATTTGTTTTTTGTGTGACTGCCTCTTTTGCATAATGATGAAGGTTGATGCAATGTAAATAGCGGGTGATATGTAAGCTGTCCTACACTTACCCGAATTCGGGAGTCATAGTCGCAGTCACAAGTCTTTTTAAACCGCAGGGTATGTACGTTTCATTTCATTTGCATTCCTCTGAACATTTTTTGTCATCGTCGTCAGCCGAGCAAACACAGGAAGAGAAAGCACTTTCATAAAACACGCCCGAAAAACGGTAGACGTTTGGTAAGTAACAGAATTTTACAATTTTTGGCATCTTTTGTGTATTTCAGTGGGAACAGGTTTAAGTGAAACGAATCATTAAATTCTTTTCGCAAGAATGATCAGGTTTATAATCATAGACCAAGCCAAGTCAACCCATGTCATCGCTTGAAATGAATTGAATGAAAATTTGGGACTTGCACGCCTGCTACATCTATTTTTATCATAATATGAAATTCATAAACAAATCAGTAGCAAACTTTTTTCGGTCTTCTCGAGTTGTGTCAGATTTGCTGTTTTTCCAAAGGTGTGCAAGGGTACTATTCCCGAGAATTCAATTACATTCGTAATTCATATCCTAAATAATTCAGAAACTTTGGGATTCGTGGAGGGTTTGGATACTAGAAAAACACTGTTTTAACATTTTGTTAGAAAATGTGCTTGAAACTTTTCCATACTTCAGGCTATCCTTCAATTTGAATAATTCATGTTCACTTTTCACAAGCATTTGACAACGAAAAGAATCGAAATATAAGATCAGGCCCCAAACTTCACAGTTGTATTTTTAAAGCGGTCTGGTAGTGCGTTATTCACATAAATAATATATTCCTACCGACAAAGTTCTGTTCACATTGACGCTAGGAGTGCTTCCTTGTGATGCTGGAACAGAATAGAATTCGAGTCACACATGTTGATTCGCCTACGCATAATCCATTATGTTTGTCTGCATAGAGTAATTCGGTGTATGGGATGAGGTTTAATATTTTCCCCGACATTTGAGAACTTCCTTATTATGTTTTTTTTTCAAACTTCTGAGAACTTTTGGATTTTATGATCACTGCGAAGTGTAACCCGAAGCACATGGAATATGAGAATAGACTTCGTTCGTAGTCATTAATTTCCTTCGACTTCACATTACATGAATTTGAATTTATAACTTTTATTTCTGACGTACATGTATTTAATATTAGATTAAAGTGGGAGTACAGAACAATGAATGACAAAACTAGAATTGTAAATTTAGAAATCTTTTTTTTTTCTTATTGATTTGTGAATGAGTGTATTATTTCCTATTTCGACACGTTTACTTGTTGATTGAAATTTTTTCGGAACAACTGGATTAGAAACATTTTACACAATGTTGTTCTCTGTCGACTACGAGAATATTTCCGTTGCCTGTAATGGCAATTCCTTCCATTCCTTTAAACTCAGGGTCCCCGGAACCCCATGACCCGAACGTGTGAAGGAAAACTCCATCCGGTGTGAATATCTGGATCCCTGAAATTCAAAATACTAAAATTACAACTAATCCTCAGCGACTCATACTGTTCTGAACATTCTCACGCACTTTCTTTTTTACATATATTGGATGGATTTCGAAGAATATGCATCAAACCAATGCAATACTGGCCATTCTACAAGTTTAACTATTTATACCTTTTGACTACAACAGTAGTTTAAAATATCAGATTAAACAAATTAAAATTGTATTGCTAACAACACTTATTTAAATCCTACTCCTTGAGCTAAGGTGTTAAGTGGCCTCGACAAAATATAAATAAAACTTACGATTATTGCCTGAGTCTCCCACGATTATATTTCCAAATGTTTCGTCTAATGATATGCCCCTGCAAAATACCAAATAAAGAAAGTCCTCAGGATCAGAATTCAAGATGATGGGCAGTTAAGAAAAGAAAAAACACGTGTTGTGTGACATAAATCAAGGTAGGTCAACTGCAGTCGGCAGTCGTTGTGTAAAAGTAACAGTGGTTCTTGTAATCACCCACTCACGCAGTACATAGTAGTGGTATAAAAGCAGTCGGGCTGTCGGGCTCCTATTATTGCCCAACAAAGACTAGAATTGGGCTAATTTCACTCGACGGCACTACTTTCCCCAGACCAATGACCACTACAACCACCATGACTAAGGACAATTGATGGAGACCAGTGACGACGTCGTTTTCGTCTTGTTTTACAAGGGACACAATTCGTATGTCAAATTCAGGGTTACATTCACAGTTATCTATTATAAGTAATATTCTAGTCACATACGTATAGGACTCCATCGTGAGACAAAATTTTAGCCATTTGCCGCAAACGTTTAGAAACATTAAATCTTTCCATTCTTATTTTGTGAAAATCTACAGGATTGTGTCTTTAAACAAAGGCTACATTCAAAATAGACACGTTTTCTAAAAACGCCTTGTCTAACGTGTCAATCGCTTTCCCTAATAGCGTTTTTTTAATTTCAGAGGTTTCACAGTCCTTCTGCTGTGTTCGGACACCAGATAGAGGTCGCACTTTGAGAAATCTCTGAAATGAGACCGCAAAAGCTGTCTAATTTCATAGTGTTTAAATAAAGGTGATGGAACCATTAATATAAATGAAATATAAAAGTTGGTCTACAAGCCGACGAAACCTTGTAGAATGGCCCACATGATACCCAAATTATTTGTGATTATTGCTTGTCTATCTGACCGAATTTGACATCCAAATAATTTCCCTTGTTAAGTCGTGGAAAAGAAAAAGAGTTTTTTCCGGCTTTGGCTTTGGCTTTGAGAGAGCTGAGAGAGAGAAAGAGGAGAAAAGGGGGTACGCCTAGTTTTCATTACGAATTCGTAGGAGCATCAGACAAATCCACAAATAAATGACATCAACAGCACGTAAAAATCCAGCCATTCAAACATACGTAACGTAGTGACTAGACTACTGACTATTGTACTACTTGGGAGAATACAACAATAAAAAAAGTGAGACTAAGTAGTACCAAGTAGTATAAAAATATAAAAAAAAATGTATACAAAAAAAAAAGAAAGAAGGAGAAAGCAAGCTCAACGGCCAAAAGTCTTTTTCTTTTCTCTTGAGCTCTCCACACGTTTGTAAGTGCTGCCGTGCAGTCCAATCCAGTTTGAAGGAATGAATACGGACAAAAATGTCATTTTCAATGAAAGTCACTTAAAAACGTTTGTTTTCCTTAGTACTGGTGGTTAACAAGTAGTACGAGAATAAAAAGAAAGGTTGTGTCAGGGGAGTCCGAGGGAATGAGTGAAAATTGAGGGGCAAGATTGAAACTCACAATTTAATGATTATTTGTAATTCTTTTGCAATACAGACTTGAATTTTTGATTTCAAAATTGGTGGTCTCGATCCAAGGGTGGACAAAGAAACAAAATAATCTGATGAAACACTGAGAATACACCAATAAAATAATTTGCTTCTTGTCCAGCTCGAAAGGAATATCACCGAGCCACGGTGAAAGAAAATAGAACGCCAATTTGCAAATCTGTATTGCAAGTGAACACCTATGCCATGTTGACTGCAGTGTCTGTTTCTGCAATAAAATAGCTCAAAAGGTCTCAATAATTAGCATGCATGTGCGACAGTTTTATTTAGCTAGTCCTCACTCCACTGATTAATTAAAAATTGAACCACTTGAATAAAAGTAGTTGATAGATGATGAGGCGCTGTAGGTTTGAAATACAGAAAATGATTTGAATCATAAATTAAATCAAAAAGCATGGCTTTAAATATTGACTCTAGCCATGAGAATTTATATGAATAGATTCAAATGTGGAAGTGAGAAAATAAACATCTCAGATTTGTGGTTTTGATTTTATATTAAAAGTAGGCTCGAAAGTCAAGTTTGAGTGAAATCTTTGAAATTATTCAAAACTGGCGATTTTATTTCAAATCTACATTAAGTTAAAACATTTTATCCGTTATACACCCGCATTCGTCTAAGATCGTAAGCTGAGTATTGCGCTAAATGGCGTTATTTAAACGAAATGTTTAGAGTATAGTTTAATAGGAACAATGAAATGAAGAAATCTGTTATGTGCACAGAAGACAGCGAAAATGATGTCTTAAGAACCCCTTGTATAGAAGTATTAAATTCAATTTTTAACATAGGGAGGATAGGATTTCAGTGATAGCCGATTTGGTTAGTTTTTACTAGACAGTTTTGAGCTATTGAGTTGGTAAAACTTAAACTTCAATCATTCCCATGACATGACATGACCTTTCGTATTCTTTAAAAGGATAGGGCCGACTGACTGACTGGCTGACTGACTGAGTGACTCAACCACGAATTCGGAATGTGAAAACCACGATTTGCTGTTCAAATGTGATTTTTTTATAGGCGTACCTTGGCAATTTGAATTGACCAGCTTCACATCCCTCAGAGCCAAAACTTGAAAGATATTTTCCATTCACGTCAAAGATTTGAACGCGGTGATTATTTGTGTCAGAGACTATGACACGATTCGTTGAGGTCACAGCTATATAGTGTGGATGATTGAACTCTCCTGCCTTGTTACCCAGAGAGCCAAATTTCCCCACGAACGTTCCATCAGACTGGAACACCTGGGGTCAATTCTCAAGTCAGTCTTTTACTTTATTTTGCACGGCGGGAACGACAATGACGGCATATATTAATCACATTCAACCCGCCGCATTCTCCGAAGAATCCGCGCACTAATTTGTCTCAATGTCAGTCCATTTTACTATAAAGGTACTGCAGGCCTTACCGCTTTGCTGTAGTCAGGATCTATTATGTGGAACGAACCAACGACATTACGATTAAAATAATTCTCCACTGGATAATTTCTTCGGGTTCCTTCCATAAGCTTGAAATGCAAAGCTAACCCTTGCGATACCAAAAAGACACGGTCATAGCGAATATCAATTAATTATTTTAATCGAAGCAACCGAAATATTGCTAGAAAATTGTACTAGTACGTCAATTACATTCAAGATTGAACGATTAGCACTTTTCTTTTAAATTGGCAATTGGTCATATCAATATTTATGAGGACCATTCTGTCGTAATCAGAAAGGACCAGACAGAATCCCAGCCGTAGGAAAGCAGTCAAGAACAATTTTAATTAATTAATGAATTACCCACTGAAAGTGACTCCTCGCTCGTTCTTTACTTTTCTTAGGGCCACTGCCAATGAAAGTGGGTAGATACAGTCAAAAATTTATGCGTTAAATTAGCAGAAGAAGAAGATGGGAGGGGAGTGGTGGTATGTTAGAGTAGAAGTAGTAGTTTATTTTATAGACTGAGTAGAATCTGGAATTCTACGAGTGATGAATAGTTACGCGGCATGGCCAGCCGCCATACCATAGCTGGGTCGTTAGTCTCCAATGTTTTAGCTACAGTGCTTTCGCCTATTAACACACTGAAATTAAGAATTCCATTTGGTTGGTTAATGTGCGAATTAAGTTTGTAATTTAGAAGTTAATTCCAAAGATATTGTTCTTGGGTGAAAGTGAGTGTTCCTAGCACAGCATGGCATGACGAAGACTGCTTTCTTTGTAGTTTACGGTGTGGTTCATATTAAATGCCAAGAAATCTTTAGTGGTGGTAAGGCGTCTTTTTAATAACACAACCTTGCAAAAAATAATGTGCCTTTTGAAATTCTCAAATTACGGATCCACTAATATGGGATGTTTTACTACTGGTATCATGTTTTGGTAAATTTACTTCTGTATTTCTTTTGGACTCGCCCTGTATTATTGTAACTGGACTGGGATTCAAATTTATGGGCGCATGGACGAAGTGTAATAATAGGTTCTCATAATAAACTGCCTTCCTGGGTTTGCCTTTCTCTCCTTTACATGTAAACTGTACTGTACTTTCTCCGACATATGTAACGTAATGAAAGTAGTGGAATACTTTTTTTGGGTCTGGGTCCAACATGTGCAAATGTAGAAATCTAGTCCTAGTTCTACAATTCTAGAACCCAGAAATAACCCGTTTAAGTGAACTGAACTAGCCTACGCTGGGTCGGTCGGTCGGTTTGAAATGTGGTCCTGGTTTGGTTCTGGCAATCTCTCCACACATTCTATTCTATTCTTTGACTCAGTCGATTGTGATAATTCACTGAATCTGAATGAATGAATGAAAATGAGAGCAAAGGGTGAAGTACATGAAGCCATCAAGGAGTCAGGAATTGGCCAAAAACCACGCACTCATGGTGAATGGGGAATCATTGCAGGTCGACCTCACAGATTAGATTGGATTGCATTGAGTTTTCCTAATGTGTTGTGAAACAATACTAAAATTGAATGTTCACAATAAAACAGAGTAACATGATGGGGGAAATTGGATTTTGTCAAGTGTGTATGCACTAGAATAGGTACAAAGAGAAATTCTGAGTATTGCTAGCAACGACTTTCTCCCTGCCCGAATCGCCAAAACTGCGACTGCAAACTGCTGCCGAAATGAAATATTTAAATAGCAATTTACGTGACGTAAAAAAAGGGAGAAAATAGTTGGAAATACGTGGGTATCTGTCCGATTTCACAAGGAGTACAATTCGATCGTGAAGTTGAAATGGCCTAAAAAAAATTGGGTTTGTAGACAATTCGTTTGTCTGGACAGCGGTATTATAAGCTTATGATTAGTGCCTCCTGACCTCACCCATCAAAAATATTTATGATCCGTTTGTTCGTCAATCTAACCATGCAATTTAAGCGTGATTCAATTTTCAAGTCCTATTAATACCTCGTCACCTTTGAGTCTAAGCAATTGATTACAGCCGTTCGGATGTGAGGTCACAGATGCGGGTAAAAATGTTTGTATAAAACCTTGGCGGGAAAAAAAAACTTACTACTACTGCTATTTTAGCAACTACAAATACATACTTTCCCCGATGTGACTACTGCGACTACGAATATGTACTTTTTATCGATTAACACTTGACTTGGGTAAAAGCTGGGTGCCCTGCTGCGGCATGTTGTCGTTGTCACAGCTGCTTGAATGCTGACAATGACAATGGGAATTTCAGAGAGGCCGAACTAAAATTTTGATAAAGTCATTATCCCAAGAGATTAGAGTCAATGACGCAGACACCCGAAAACAAAAGCCACACGGGTAAACATCTCTTGTTTACCCACCCTGCTCTTGATTATTATTGAGAACCAATTGTTTGTTTTAGAATGGTTTTCTATATTTTACCCTTACTTGATTACTGCAACCGTCAATTGGTATAGGGAAATCGAGTCAATGGGGACGTACTTGAAACAATGATAATGGCCGAGTTTGGTTAGTCACTCGGCCCTGTTCTAATTTTGCTTGAATGGTCAATGCCCACTCACGAAAGTCCGAAGTAGGTGATGACTAATTCAATATTTTCGTTAAGGGGGACTGAAATCGCATTTCCCAGGGTAAATTTTACCATCGATTTCTTAATTGCTTCAACGATAGGAGCGTAGTCTATGAAACTAAGCCTAAGTCTTGAAGTCAGGAGAAAAGAACAATTTTATCTGCAGACCATTTATTCTAATTCATTACTGGGGCGATTAAATTGACTAATTAGTCCAGTCATTCGAGGATACCCAGTATATGTAGTGGAACCCGCCAACCACGCGGTCATGTTGGGTTACGGTCGGTTTGCGGTGTATCAGGGTGCGCGATGGATAGAATGAGGCAAATTAGTGCGGGAGAACTTGGGCGCTGCTGCGGTGCGTCCATAATAAATGACTTGGCAAAGTGCCAACCGCCATCGTCGTAGTCTCTTTTTTATTCGGTGAGGCAAAAATACCTGAACCCGGGAGTTTTCTTTATCTACGACATAAATGAAGCCAAGAGCGTCACAACAAACACCCCATGGGTAATTGAACCTCCCATCCGAGCTTCCTTGACTTCCGAAAGCTCTTAAAAATCTTCCACTTGGGTCAAGGACAACAATACGATGATTGTATCTGTCTGAAATGATGTACTGTCCAATTCGATTGACAACAACACCAGCTGGACAGTCAAATTCTCCTTCTGCATTTCCATAGCTTCCAAATTCTTTGACGAATATCCCAGCCTCATTAAATACTTGTAGGCGATGATTACTCGAGTCAGTGACGACAATGGAACCGTCTGACCCAACGCTCACATCTCTTGGCCAGGTAAAGAATCCTGGGTCTGAACCTCGACTTCCAAATTTAAATTGAAGTCGTTTTTTATTCATGTACTGGTTTCCTCCAGGGGCTGTCATTCCAGCCGTCAATTTAGGACGTTCAGAAACTTCAACATCTGAACAACTACTTTCGAAGGACCCTCGTTTTTGGGATGAAGTCCCGGATTGTCCTTTTCCGTACTTGTTTTTTAAATACCTTGCCCAAGAGCTCAGACTTGCACTGTCATCATTACTTGGGACAATTTCCCCAGTCGTACTCGTTGATTTCCTCCGGCTAATTCTGGCCGGAGCTGTGGGTTGCCGATTAGCCGCAGCGGTGGCGCCATCATCATCTTCTTCATAAGAGCCGCCCAACCCAGCCAAGACTTCATGGGAAGATTTGGATTTTGCCAATCTTTCCCGTCGACGTTCCCTTTCAGTCTTACCTGATTTTTTCCCACCCGACCCCTCTGGACAAGGAACAAAAAAAAATTGGAATAAAAATGTCACAAAATAGTTTTACTCACGTTTACTCAAGTAAGACGGTCGACTGTAGGAGGACGGAGTGGTAGAGCTTGTATAACGAGAGGGCGTTGTACTCGACAAACCGCTCATGCTATCATCATCAAATGTATGACGTGATTTATTCAAATATTTATTAGCCAGACCTGAAGAATATCTTGAAGATGGGGAAGCCACAGAGGTGTCTTTGGGTGGGGAAGTATAGAGCGATGTCCCGGTTCGACTCCTAGTCAATCCAGATGTCGATGAAGACCCATAGTCCCCAGCCCCATAGTTAGTGGATGAGTATCGACTGCTTCCATAGTTATTGGCGCTGTATTACGGATGACATACATGGAGATAAGAAGGAAAAAAAAATTCAATCAATCTCGGGTGCATTTGTATGGCGTCAGCACCATTGTACATAATATGTGTGTATAAAGCCCCAAACCCAACATACGACCCGGATATTCTTTCATAATCTATTTCTGGAAACCCGGGTATTACATGCACCCCTGATCTGGCCTCGTGGTATGGCGTACTTTTGCAAATGTAATGTAATGTAACGCTAGCTAACTCCATCTCATTTTTTTTATTTGCCCACGTATACTTGGAACATCACGTACTTTTCCACCTACGCAGAGCTGATTTTCTTAGTCATTATATGAACGTAGATTCTATAGCCCGAAACTCTCGACCTTAAACTATGGAAGACTAATGCACTGAATGTGTTCTAAAAATTGAGGTCACCGTCATTTAATTTCGTCAGAATTTTGTCGGAGACTGACTGACTGACGAGAAACTTAATTGGAAAATTCAACGTATCGTGTGTCTCTTCTTCAAAGCCTAAGGGCTTGGGAGGTAAAACTGCCAAAACAAAAAGGAGATGCTTGAAGCCTCAATTATTTTTTTGAATCATAAGTTGGCATGTATAAAGTAATTTAAATTGACTAATTGATGTAAAACTGAACGAAATATTATCTGTTGTACCCGAGGTATTCTAAAAACTCATTAATAAAATCTTCGTATTCTTTCAAAATGATGAAACAGAGAACTCGAGATTCTGATAACCTGATGCTCCTAATTGCATATATCGGAATTACCTTTTCTTTGAAATGAGCAAGAATAGAATCATGGCTGTCGGCAACACTAAAATGTTGTGATTTATGTAAAGTGTAATGCCAGAAAGCGGCTTCAATTATTTTTGATGGTGAATCATAATTTAATGGGCCAAACTTGTGCTATGACATATGGATATGACGTGGTCATTCGTGTTGAGTTTGAGTTTTTACATGAAAAGTGCTTTCCTTAAATGAATGGAGCATTTGGAACACACCTATTGGAGGACGGAGTAGTGGCTGCTGACGCTCTACTACTTGTGTAAACATCCCTTTCTGGAGGTGACGTGACCCTTGACGGGGCATCTCGTGTCCTCCGATAAGATGATACAGTAGTAGCCGCTGCAGATGGAATCGATTCCTTCCTGTACGCTGTATTGTGAGCATCCCTCGAAGTGTCTGAAGCATTTCTACTTCTAGCTAATAAAGGTCCAATGTCAGTCTTTTCCATTCTCGAGCGTGAGGGTTCTGGAGCTTTGACAACTGGAACTTCTTCTTCTGACTCTGATTCTTCCTCACTGCTACTGCTTGATTCTTCTTTGGCTTCCACTGTTGGTGTCTGTGTTCTTCCGAGGAAGCGACTTTGGAAGCGTGGGCGACCGGCACCGGTAGTACTGGACGCTGACGCCACGGGTGTTGAACTTCCGCTTCCGCTGCCCTCTTTCTTCTGTGGCGTCGTCCTCCCAGAACTTGCTTCTTTCTCCGGAGCTGCTTTATTAAGAAAGCGCTGTTTGACCTCTTCTGTAGAAAATACAGCACCTGCATTGGAGTCGTATAAATGGAAGATCTACTCTGCAATTCAAATTGGGTAAGACAAAACGAGGAAGAAATAGATCTGTAGGTTCACGTGTCTACGCCTACGCATATTATTACAGGGTTGTTCATAGCCAAGGTGACACTCATTTCTCCAAGCCAGGGGTCGACAGAATTCCGAAGAGTGTGATCAAAAACAAAATTTGGGGTTTAAATTTGAAAAGGAAGAGGTAAACTGGCATTTTTGAAATTTTCGAAATCTCAAATGCACCAGATTGTTAACTTCGTTTATTTTCACATTAAAAGTTCCGAAAAATGCGCATCCACTTTCTTTTCTGTTAACCCTTCAGTTTTGCTTAGGACATGGAGTAAACGGTAATGAACCACCCTGTATAGAAAAAGCTTTTCTACAAGCAAGCACAAACTCGGCGGTAGTTACCGTGGTGGGTGACCGTGCCTAAGCGACAACAGGTTCATTAATAATGGATATTTGTTCTTTCCGGAGGAAAGGAGTTTGGTGAAGAACTGACTACTTTCAAAGAAATGAACTTGGATCGGTTAAACCATATGGGGTAAGACAAACACTCAAAATTCAGTGGTAGTGGTGTGTAGTCTGAGTCGCATCTGTTCTAGGTTGGAAGCATGAAATCCGGTGATAGAGAAACTCGTTCCTTCATCTCGAAACCAGTGACACAAAATATACAAAGTCCAGGGATTCGGTTTTTGTTATGTTCCGTGTCTGTAATGCAGTCTTTCTACATGTAGTAGATTCTAGTAGCACTTTCTAGACTCATGTTTGCTCAGCTATTGTGCTGTTGTGTACAGTATATTTAGTTAGAAAGAAGTGCAAACATAAAGCAGGTAAAGGTAAGACTCACGGGACGGTTTACAAGGTACGGGTTGCCACACGTGTGAGCCGTCACCCAAAGTCTGGATTTTATCAATAGTTGGGTATAAAATACACTGTAGGTCACCTCGATATATCAAAGAGAATTCAAGGACTCGTCGTTCATCTTCTAAAGAATGACGTTCTAAATTATATTTGGGTCCTGAGGCAACTTTTGTCATCCAGGCAAAGATTTCTCAAACTAATTACTAGAACTTTTCCATTCAAAAATAAATCAAGGAAATTTAATTTACACCTGTCTTTCATATTTTTTTAGGAAATTCGGGATAGAGTTTATCCGCACTTCAGGTCTGACCCACGTGCAGCCGTTTTAGTTGTACAACTATAGTTAGTCGGTGTTTGAATGACAGAGTGAAAGCGGTGAAAGGAGGGCATATGTGGGACCCTGTACATAATAGGCATATGGTAGGAAGTAGCAATTCATGGCTCAGACGGATAAAAAAACAATAATTTGTGTGAGTACTTACCGGTTCTACTAGAGGTAGAGCCGGAGGAGGTCTCACTAGACCCGCTGTCAGTACTCTCAGATCTATTCTTTGGAAAGCGTTCAGGACTCAATTTTCTTGGGGCTGGTCCTCTAGGAGTGTCACTACTTGGGGTTCCCCCTGATTGTTGTTGAAATCCAGACTCAGTTGTTGTCAGCTGGGCGGCTGTATCGATTCCTCCGACCGCGGAGCTTTCTGATGAAGTTCTTGAGAAATTTCGATCTGGTGGTGATTTGGGTTCAGTACTTGGTTGACGTCTTGCTGGTGGAGCGGCGGGTTTTGGGACGACTGGTGTCGTTCCCGCCGTGGCTGCTGCTGCTGCCGCTGTCGTTGCGACAGGTTCTTTATTTGCTTTCTTTTGCTTTGAAATTTCATCTTCTTCACTCACTTGGCGAGATGTGGCTCTCCATGGTGCGACTGGAGGTGGAGTCTTTTCTTTAGGTTTGGGTGCAGGTTGGACAACTGGGACAGGTGCCACTGGTTTGGGGACTCGAGGACCCATTTCTGTCTCTTGAACTCGTTGGATCACTCGCTAAATATTCAGCAGGATAATTTAATTAGAGAAAAGCATAATGTATGTCATGTAGTAACAGTTGTCTGCCACAGAAAGTCAAATTCCGGTTGAGTGTGAGAAAACTAAGTACGTCACAAAGAAAAGGTCAAATTCGACAAGAAAAACAGTTCCTTATTTCTGTGCCTGTTTAGAAATGTGAGGTTTGGTGTTCAAAATGGTTGTTCTTCTTTCTATAGAAGTCTTTTAGCGCTTACTTGAAAAACTTGACAATCGACTTGAGTGATAAGGTACCTCCAAAAAGGACAATATGCCAAATTATGTCGGGAAAGGTTGAAGACCGTGTCCAGTTTGAGTTGGATTATATTTTGTTTAACCTTCTTTTAATTACATCTCAACATTTCGACCTCAGTTTCAAGTTTCAATTAAATTATTATTTTTTAAATGTGATTACGCGCTGGCGATTCTTATGACATCATACCTATGATATTTATAGTCTGATTGGACGTCATCGCGTATCACAAATAAAACCTAGGAATAGTATTGGTGTATTTAACATTTAACATTAAGCCTGTGACATAGAAATTCACATTTTGGTTTTAGGGTGGTTGTGGTAGAATTTCCATAATTTATTTGAATTATACAAATGAGAGGGGGTGGGTTGAGTTCAGTTCCGGAATCCGGAGTGTAAGCCCGACCGGTTAAAGGTTAGAGATTCAGTCAAACGGCGTGGGATGAGAGGATGAGACACCACAAGAGATGGTGTCAGAAATGATCTGAGTGTCGGACTGTCTGTCTAGAGAGACGGAAGGATTGCATAATTTCTACTTTGTTGCAACAGACGGCACATTATGTGAGATGTGGGCTCAAGTTTTGACTTTGACTGTATGAGGAGAGAACAGATGTGAATTTGAGTCAATTTACTTTTAAATTTCTTTGTTTATACTCGTCGTACTTGAAAGGAATTGCTTACGTTACGTACACGCCACTACTTTCCCTGTTACGAAAATGGAGAAAGGTAACAATTTGGAATACATGGGGACACACAACTAACTGCATTTAATTTTAGAATGTAATTTTGTTTAAAATGGCTACCATGTCTGATTGTAATTTCCAAGCTAGAGATATTTCTGTGGCAAATAAAAAAATAAAAAATTACCGGACAATCCAAAAGTTTAGTGATGCCACTGAGAGGACCCCTTGTCACATCCTCTGTGTCCAGAACACGTTCCCTCTCATTCTTGGCTGCTTCAGAATCTGTAAACCTAACACGAGACTGAGGATCAGATTGATCATCAAAGGAAGTGTCCGTGTGTCGTATGAATCTGGATCTAAATCTGGTTTTTCTATCCGGAGTCTCTAGGGCCGTTGGGTCATCCCCGTATTGGTACTGATTGCGACTTTCTCTCTCTGGTTTCCTTTCACCGAATTTTCTTCCAAAGACTGGACTCGTTCTCCCACCGCTCTCCTCATAATCTGGCCCACGAAATTGAGTTGTGAGCCGATGATCACTCTTACTCCGCATTAACCCGGATTGGTTCCCAGAACTATGGGTGGAGAGTTGATTTGACCCGGAGGTGGATGATGAACCTTGGTTGTAGTTACTAGCTGGTAAATGAAGTTCACCGTATGTTGCAAGGGTCACAGCTAAGGTGTTGGGTTCCACACCTACCATGAACCGTACACGTCGAGCATAGTCTCCAGGCTCGTACTCAAAATTTCGAATGAATTCCATTGTCTTCAAAAATATGTCTTTTGTGTCCATGAGCTCACAATCATCCCAAATTGTAGTACCATTCTCAGCTGGCATGTATTTGTCAACCAGGTCACAGTTGGATTGAATATTCATCAGTTCTTGTTCAATGTTGTGTTTGAATTGGGACAAGTTTCGGACTTCAGTCTGTAAATAACGCTCTACTTCTTGTTTCAAATGCTCCGCTCGGTCCTTCAAGGCTTTCGACAATCGTCTAGTTCAAAAATAATTTCTTGTTCAAAATATTATCCCATCTAACATCTAATTATGGACAAGGGGATCGATAAGTCATGGCAAAATTTGTACTGGAAGGCAGTTTAAAACATTTTACCCAACCGCGCATGCGGTTCGACTGAACAACACCAATCAGTTACCAGGTCTTATGTGAAAATCCACTTTAAAATGTATATTTCACTTTTATATTTCTGTTATGGTGGACGATGCAGACTCCGAATACGAAAAATATTAAGTAATATGAACGGTAGGAAATTTAAACCAGTTAAATTAAAACGATTTGTTAGAGGGGTTGCATAAGCTACAATTTTGTTCAATTCAAAAATTCCAAACTCGTCGACTTCGTCTTCACTATGAAATTATTATATTTTAAAGCTCATTAAGTTTGGTCAACCGAGATTTCATTCGCCGAATAAAATTAAAGCATTAAAATCCTCTTGAACGGAAAGTTGGTTTAAATAATGGTCGAATTATCGAAAAAAAAATGAATATTAAAAATTGAATTGAGGTAGAAGAAATAAGATTTGGCTGCCACTATTTTATGCCATCAGCTCTTGTCACCGTCATATACAGTTATTTTGAAATTCAGCATAGCCCCCCAGCCTTCAAAGTTAATTCAGGCAAAGATGGAAAGAAGAGGTTTAAAAGTTTATAAGGATGGTTTTGAATTTGAATGAAGTTAGGAAGGATATGGAATATCACTTCAAAAGTTAGTAAGATCAGCAAAACTTTGTGAATCTTTCCAATGAAGTTCCTAACAAGAATTCTAAATTCTACTCATAATTTGGAATCAGACAACTTTTTACTGACCATGAACTGATCTCCAGTTTCTACAGGTCACGATTTAAACTTCAACTGTTTACATTAAACTGCCACTTTCGTGAGTCGCACGTAACTGACGTAATAACTGGAAAATCTTCCTAGTTCAAATTCAAGAGAAGAATATGGTGGTGATTTTGAAATTCTCTTTGCGAATAATTCAAACTCTTAACTGTTTGTATTTCGGCATTGGTTATGGTTGTTTGAAAATTGATATAAAAATACTGTCATTCCAAAGATCATAAGAATTGTGAATTGCAGATCGAAAGTGATGTTTCTATAATAATCAAGCCGGAAATTGCTTTCATTTCAATTTAAGAGTGGTTGTTGTGCAGACATACATACATGTTAGTCGAAATTCAAATCGGAATCAATTATTCCGTTTCCAAATTGCTTAGCAAACTCGCATAGAATTATTGTCCAAAGTTTATAGGAACATTCAGCTTTTCATAAAATTTTCAAAATAAGTTCCACAGTAAAGTCAAATTGGAATGTTTCAAAAATTTCTAGCAATGAATCGAACATTTTATAGCTCATACTTGCTCTCAGAACATTCTACATAACGTTTCGACTCGTTTTTTGAGTCGAACAATTTTTTGCCAGAAAAATGGTTTCCTTGAGAGTTTAGACTCTCTATTAAAAATTCCACATAGCGCAGCAGAATGATATTCCTCAAGTCTTATTGACTCTTGGCTCCTAGTTAATAATTTTGGCCACTAATGTCAAGACCGGCGTGTGTGTTGCGGATTGACGAGAATTTTTTCTCGAAAGTTCGAGTTCCAAAGCCAAAGTCAAACTTTGCCCACATGCATGGGTTGTGCACTTTAAAAAAGACTGGGCTGGGCCGAAGCCAAGAGAAAAATGATCAAGATCAGAGAGTAGAAGACATGAATCATCACCTATAAATGTCATCGATTTCCTCCACTACACTCAAACTATTCTGTTGCAAATGGACCGCATTTTTTTCTCCAAGACTGAGAGCATCTTCAAGGCGATGCAAGGTTCTTCTCACTTGATTACTAATTCTTGAGATTTCACGCTTGAGCACGTCCATGTGGGCATCTTTACATTCCGTGCAAACTTTCTTGTCACAGTGAGCACAGATCACACCTACGAGTAAAAGAGAAAGAAGTAGGAAAAAATAAAATATAGAAGAAATCCCGGAACCGGGCAATTTTGACTCGAGTGCGATAAAATACTACAATCGATTCGTGAAGGAGACAAGACCGAGTGTCTATGTCCCTGTTCAAACCCGAATTCTCCGTGGAATTTAAAACAAACTAGCACTCCCACGGTTTTGGTCTTGTCCACTCGAGCCGATTCCGTCGTTTCTCTTCTGTCCGACTTGTACGAAAAATTTTAGATTTTGAAAATAAAGTTTTGAAAGACGGTAGAACTGGTGGGGACCGTCAAAGATGTAGTCAAACCTATACTGTCAACTACGTGCAACTTTGTACATTATAAAAATATAATTACAGGTAAAATTGCGATTTTTTGATTCTATCAGAAGTAAATGAAACTGAATTCGGCGACCACTTGGCTGATATTGACCAGCTAAACTTAGGCCAGGTTCACAGACCAGTAAAACTAAAAATAATCGGGTG
>JAQGCA010000985.1:0-20847 GCA_034698945.1 Protaphorura quadriocellata
CTACCTTTTTCTATTGAAAACGGCAAAAGTATGAAATAATTTTTTTGAAATATTTTTGCATTATTCGTACTATTATAAATACTTATAAACACCAACGCAGGTAATTCTCTTTAAAGCAGCGACCCGAGCCATGTCTTCTCGGTATATCCAATCATCCAACGTAACAAAGCAGTTACGGTCTGCTCCGCCGTTATGTTGATTGAAATATTAGTACCTATTAATAAAGGCGCGGGAACGACGTTTATCAACTTAATTGATCTCTTCTCTTCGAAAACACGTTTCGGAAATTTTTAGGTAATCATATGTTTGTTTATCATGCAGTTTTGGTCTCAACCCCCGCAATAGCATTTCACAGTGGTCTGGTAAATCGAGATTATAAAGTCTCCTAAACAGAAAAGTAGACTCTAGATCTAGAAGACAGGGTGCTTTTGAACCTGTCAAGGTCTAATAGAAATAGGGTCGCCACTCGCCACCAATAATGTAGTGATTGAACTTATTTCTCTTTGGAAAACTTAAACTGATTTTTAAGACCAAATTAATACTACCCAAAATGATACCCCTACAAGCGCCAGTAAATTCCTTTATTCACTAAGCACAGTTCTTCGTTAGCAATCACACGAATATCTACAATTCGACACTCAATCGTTACGTAACTCTCAGGGGAAGATCCTCAAGAACTGGCTAAAGTTTTTTTTGGCAAAGTCGACTAGTCTGTAAAAAGTGAGATGATAGGGATGGGATATGGAAGAAACGAACAAAAGAAGGGAAAAGGCGAAGAGAGATGACGGCGCTCGATTAGATAAGATATGCAAAAAAAAGTAAGAAGTGGTACTTATACTTTTGCTTTTCAGTTCAGTTGGCACAAGAAACAACTAGGAAGAAACCCAAACTGAATTGCACCACTTTTCTTGCGTATTTGTACTCTGTTATTATGTTATCTATTGCATGTACTGCTCGTATAAGTACAACTAGCATTCGTAATCGGGTAAGAATAAGTGAACTTGCTAGAAAGGAAGGATCCATTTCTTTTGAGACATTAAATGCGCCCAATTTGATACGAAAAAAGTGCAAAGTGATACTTCCCTTTTCCCTTTGACACAAATTGAGAGTTTATGCGAATAATTATTGCATAATATACGGCCAGGACTTCTCATTATCTTTTGACCGGCACTCCGGACTTTCTAATCTTCTCCAAACCCGGAAAAGCATTGAAGCGGAAAATAATAATAATATGACTGCTTCTTTCCTTATATGAATTGGTTTTACGACGACGGAGGGGCGAAGAATTTGTTTGAACCAAAATCCGCTCAGGGCATAATGCAAAAAGGAAACGAGGACGGAGATTATTGTATAATTTTGCGGAAGGAAAACTCATTCCAAAACTCTTGCACGCGACGAGGAAGTTAAGACGGACAGAGTCGAATTTCACTCCCCGAACCCAACTTCTTCTCGGTTCGAATTTACGTTGACTTAATAATACTTCCTGGGTCGATCTCATTCCTGAGTGTGTCAAATTTTTACGACTATTTTAATTGTAACCACTTCCTTGAAACGTATAATGCAGATTCTTAAACAATTATAAAAGTCATCAGGTCTTCAAACTAATGCCCTGTGACGAAATTTTGGCTTGCACCAAAAATAAGAACTCGTCTAATTGTTCATGTAAATTTTGCCGACGAGGAATTTCTGTAAAGGTCCGCCACAAGTTAAAATTAATTAATCAGTGCGATAACCCTGCCCGTGCGACATGATGACATGTTTAGTGCGTAAGAGGAAAGCAAAGTTGACTTTTTATTCAACATCTATTTTTGTTGTAACTAGTGCATGGGAGAGCGAAAAAACTACATTTCCGGAGACTTATAAATAGCAATGACAAGTGCATTAAGCTCTGAGATCATAAAATTGTTTTGGTAACTCCGACGTTCGTTGCACGGCGTTCTTCTACAGTTCTACCCTTTTATTGAAGCTTTGCTTTCCGGCACAACATCAGAATGATCTCTACGTTTTGAATGACTATATCTCCTCAATTTCATCGGTGTTCCTTCGTATGCGCATTATGTATCATGATCACAAATTAAGAAGAAATAGTGTTTACTTAATTTCATTCAATGTGAAAGCATAGTTTGAATTCGTTGGGACCAAGGCTCAATGTTTTCTATTTGTCCGTATAAGTTTTCTAATAAGACGAATCACTTATTACGATTATGTAGGCAGGAATTGGGTCAAACTACGAGGAAGTGGAGCAAATTCTAAATGTCAGCTCTCGAAATGGTGCTATTTCCTGCAATCGCATACATCTTTCAATTGATTTCCTATATAACAAATTGCTCCACTTTCAATCAAAATCGATTGCAAACAAAAGTTGGAGGAGAATTGGTAGAATTAAGAGGAGAAAAGGAAGTGGAAATTTTTGGACTTACCAATATTCGACCCGTCATGGTTTGCCCCGAAATGAGCTCACCAGCCCAGTCTTTAGCCTCTGTCAGAAAAGTTCCTTCAAATTCTTCCCTAGGCTGGCGACCTGGTTTTTGGCCAGCCTGAGCCGATGCTGGTAAAGGACCACCGAGTGTGACCAAAGTATCGGGACCTCCTTTGACCCCACCCTTTAAATCGAGTCCCACACCAGGGGCTGCATAGTCCGCAGGTGGCCGATCCTTTCGGCAGCACACGAAGGCCAAGGCTCTCCAAATGAGAACAATGGCGAGGCCAGCCAAGAAAGTGAAAACACTGGACAGGAAGAAATACCACCATTTTCTTTCTTTGAGACATTCCACTTCATCTGCGGACATAGAATACTCCTCTTCACACATGTCTTCAAAGTCCTGACCACTTTTTGGACAAGAAGCCTAAGGTAGTACTGGTGGTGGATGGTATAAGGTTCGGTAAGGTTAGAATAAGGGCGGTCAGGTGAGGTGAGGCTCACTGATTCTGGAACTGGTACTAGTTTGGGTTCACACGGGAATCGTTCACTCCACACTCTCTGACAATGAACCACCATAGAATACTGAGACTTTTTTCTAATTGTACGGTGGAGAGTTTAGAAGATAATAAATGACGCGTGTTTGGAAACCTCGCATGCCAGTATTGTGCTCTTTTCCCTGGCTATGGAGTCTCAAAATTGTCTTTCCTGCTTCTCCTCTCCCTCGTCCTGACACTTTCTCCAGGGAATAACTATGTAAATACCCTGGCCACAAACGCAATGAAATTTAATACTGAACATACCGTCGGGTAAATTCTCTTCCAACTACATTTTATATACATTTACTGGACAAGATATCGTTTTCCTTTGGAGAAAAGGTCCATTGTATGGCCTTAATTACTTTACTACACTCTCTTGTATCCTTTTTTTTGTTCCAGGCTGTTTCTTCCCGATTTTTTAGAACTCTTATATTGTTGTAGATTCTGTTTGGACTGCGGACAGGACAGGACAATGGGTTGGGGGAAACCACGTTATATTCGAGTCAGCGGAGAACTTGTTGGCGGATAAGACGTTTAGATTGAAGTGACAGTTAGCATAAGGGGAACACAGAGGAAACGTTAGAATTTGGGACTCGATGCCCGCATGGCAGACAAGACCCAGTCTAATATAATGTGTTCAATGTAGGTAAGGTTGGCAACTGGCAAAAGTAGTACTGACTACTGCATACATCGTATTCCCATTCTACAGAATGTAGTAGGAAAAATCGAAGAGAAGGTTCATCCCAGTCAGTTTCCAAGGAAACTAGGGTTGGGCCATTGGTACGACCAAAACTCCTCCCTCCACCCTGCTGTAATACCCGGGTAAGAAAATAAGCCCTGGTTCGTATTTCTGCCTCTGTCCTACTACTAGGGCTCACATAAAGAATTGAATTGACTCAGAATATGAGCCTCTTGGTTCCAACTCTCTTTTTCGGGAGAATTGTAGAATCCTTCGTCCTCCTTCGCGTTAGTATTATCTATGAAATATATACTACCTAAGGGGTACACAGACTGTTACTCCTCATGTCCATCCTGTCCTAGTAGTCGGATTTTCGGTTCGGTCTCAGTTGTTCCTGCCTGGAATATCCGGCTTATCCATGCTTTCTTTCTTCCTTCAATCCACTTTTCCAGGAGGTACATAACATGTATGAATGGAGAAGAACCTGAAGACCCAGTTACACGCATTCCCACTACCATGTACTAGTTTCAAGACAGGGACACGACTTGTCAGACTTGTCTTTTTCTCCATGTCTGTTGATCAATACTGTTTTAGCATGCAAAGTTCCAAACGTTGCACTCCTGCTAGCATTGGCCGGAATGGAAATTCCAAACATTTTTTCAACATCTACTCTTTCCGAATAGTTTAGAAAATTAATTTTGGTCCGTGCTTCCAGCTATGTGGCGCGTCCTTTCCATAAATACTTGTTAACATAATGTAATATGTGCCAACCTAACGTTAACGTTGTATTAATAAATTGCTTTCAAAAAAGCTTTCACACATGGGAAAACCAAAGAAACTCACTTACTGATGACCCAAAAAAATTATATTCCGATTCCTTTGAAATATTAGTCACTTGTACCTCTATGGAAGTTTTAATTTGTTTCGCATTCGGGAAATAGCGACATTATAGTGCCTCCAATTCGGAATCAGCAACTTGAAATAAGGAGGCACAATTCAGTTTTTGATACAGCTACATAAGATAACTGGTTTTCATCTTGCTTACTAAGTGACTATATTCCTTGCTGGTGGCTATCACCGAAAGGCTGTATCTTAGCTATTATCATAAGGAATAGTCGATTCACTCTACTTTTTGTTCAAATTTTGTGCATTGGGGAACAGTTTTTCAATATTCTTTGAGAAAACCAATTCCTGACGCACTATGTTCGAGATCAACTCGATTGCATGCAATTTAGCTCGTGTAACCTCATTTATTTTGACTGATTCTTGCGTTACAAGGAAGGATTTCTAACAAGACTGCTTCCGCATGACCATTTATGTCTAATTCATACGAGTTAATTGTTGTAAAAAGGCCAATGATAGTCAATCGATGCAAGGGTGAATGAGGTAAATACTGTAAAGCTGACGAACAATATAGAAAGAAAAGAGAAAATTCCTTTATTAACAGAACTCTGACTTCTAATTCAAGTAGCCAACCAGACACAGAATACAGGCGACGAAACTTTTACAAAAAAGGTGTTTGCATGATTTGGAAAGGGATGAGTTTTCGGACAACGTTGGTGATTATGTTTGTTTTATTTGCGACCTCCAAATAGTCTTCCACGGCCTGTCATATTTCTCACAATGTGTGCTGCATCCTGCTTTGCTTAGTAATTTGGAGTTTCTCATATGGTAAACACACTGGGGTTATAATCTGGACTTGTTGTCTACCCTGAGCCCTGTGAGTAAAATTATCGCTTAACGTTTATTTCTACGAGAGAGAAAGCCCCCATCCTGCTATGCAGGTTCACCTCAATTTGACTGATGTCCGTCCTATGATAAATGTAAATAGAAGCGAAATAAGTATCATTAGTCCATGAATTCAAGCACTTCATAAAAATGAGTACTTATCGTTAGTACAATTTTTTATTTGCTGGTACAGAACTACATTACGTCAATTACGTCGTCGATTTTCATCGCGCTATGCTATAACAAGGACTGTACCACTGCTTTTGCATTCCAAATTTATTCAAACACTTCAATCCTATGCTAGAGGGGCAAGGAGAACAATAAACAGAGTGGTGCATAACCTATCGATACACCCTATAAAGCCCAATCTGGGGAGACAGAGAAAATCTGAGATGTGCATTTTGTAGAGAATCTTATAGTGGATCACTAAGCGGCGCTTAAGTGAAAATCGGCATAAAAAGCCATTGTAAGACGGAATATTGAAAGGTTGTCGACAGAAACATCTCACACATAATTTTTATAACAAAATTTACCTATGCTATCCCTGCTATATTTTGATATATTATTTGAAGGTATTGTTTGACCGGTTTGGAGAAAGTCGATTTTCACTTGGAGTGGAGGAAATGATCTGTTTTGCCATTTCAATTTGCGGTGTAAATCGACTTTCCGCTCAGCGGAGGAAGTACAATAATAAATAAAATAAAAAATTACTCGCAGAGATGCTAAAAGGGCGAACAATTTTGTAATTAAAACTTTGTCATGATTTCTTGGTCCAATCTTGGTGCAAAGTTTGAGGTATAGTTCGTCGGTTTACACATATTCCATACATCAGCAACAAATTAAAGATATTATATTCGGATCATCAGAACTATGTGTGATGTTATAAGAAAGACCATGATTATATTACGATATTATCTTCGTAGGTGTGTTTACGTGCCCTGGAAATCGTAATCTGTCAAACAAATATTCCGCGCACCACCCCACATCTAAACCTTATGTTTTGCCCGGAGTGTTGCAGTGTGTAGGTATAAAAATGTCATTCAGATAAAAATTTCTGAAGTACACATCGTCAATTGCTCGGATGAATGTTAAAAGTTAATTCAAGTGTACAACTCCCCCGATTTTGATCCCAGTTTGGTTTATTGATTTCCTAATTTACTTCAGTTCTGACAGTGTATAATCTTAATCTTCGTAAGATTACACTCCGTATCTCAACCAGAAGGATAACCACATTTTAATCATGACTGAAATTCCAGCAACATACAATCCTTATTTTCATGGTGAATATGAATCCCATAAATGGATTCACAAAATGCCATATCGACGTCTCGGAAATACTGGGCTCAAGGTTTCCCAGCTTTCATATGGGGGTATTTCTTAAAATTACATATGCATTTCGGTCAGAATTGTACTAAATTCCAAGTATATCTTTTTGACAGGATCCTCTTTGGGGAATTTTTACGGGTAATTAAATAGCCGTGAAGTATATTACTTTGGCCGAGTTTATTACCTCCCCAATAATGTTATACCATTTTTTGAACAGGGACGTGGATCGGGAAGAAGCTATCAATACCATTCAACAAGTGAAATAGAAATTGATTTTTTAATTTAAGTGATTTAAGAAAAAGACCGTCGCAAAACAGAAGCAAAAACCTTTTGCGATATTGCATGAAAGGGTTGTGGTTGGCCACTCGGCCACTGCGTTCGCTTTCATTTGCATGCTTTTTCCGTCGTTACTAATCCGTGGTTGGAAATCTTGGAATCTCAAGGAACCATTTCTGTCCACGCGCGATCACATTTTTGTGAAGAATTGTGCAACAGTTCCAGCAAAATGACGTATGCGTCATCCGTCTAATTTTATACATTTCATCAATAATAAAAAACAAATATTTGCTTCCCGAAACAATAATTATTATTGTTACGGGAAGCAAATATTTCTTACCAAGAATTATTATTTTTTCACTTTTTTTGTGAGTTAAAATTCTATGAAATGGGTCATTTCTCCGATTACCAACATTTATTAACCTAAGCAAATTCCTCCAGAGGCAAAAAAAAATTGCGGCAACATTTCATAAAATATTTGAGAAACAGCCTAACAGTTGGTCGAACCCCGTACAAACCCCACTGAAGGTTAATCGAGTGTGCTAAAGATGAAAATTAGTAGTAAAAAGTTGGCTCTCTGCTCATCAAATAAAAAAGTCTGGAGCTTGAGGTTGAATATTTCCTTACAATAAATTCCTTCTAGTGCGTCAAGTCCGGTATAAATTATTTGGATACATCTCCTTGGTACGGAGCGTCCGAGGAAGTCATCGGGGAAGCGCTAAAAGAAGTTCCGAGAGAAACATTTTATGTAGGAACCAAAGTTGGACGCTTCTACACTCCAACTTGGGATGGACGTTTTGATTTTTCAGCAGCACGAGTCCTTAAAAGCGTTGAGAAAAGCTTGGAACTCCTGGGCTTGAACTACGTTGATATCATTCAGGTATTTTTTCTGTACTTTGTTACATAATATGTACAAAATGTTGTAAAAACTATTACCAATCAACTCAGGTTCATGACATAGAATTTTGCCTGGACCCGAAAGTGATTATCGAGGAAACAATTCCTGCGTTGGAATCTGTAGTTAAAGCAGGAAAGGCAAAATTCATAGGAATTACGGGATACAATTTAGAAGTCTTGAAAGAAATGTCAACCAAGTTTCACGTGGACACAATACTTTCTTATGCAAGATTCAATTTCCATGATACCTCTCTCAACGACTATGTGCCATATTTTGCAGTAAATACAATATTTTTAATTATTTATCATAAGACATAGATTGAAGATTTTAAATACAGGCTAACAAAATTGGAATTATAAACGCATCGCCGGTTGCAATGGGACTTTTCACTACAGTCGGACCACCAAAATGGCATGCGGCCTCTCCGGAGGTGAAACTTGCAGCTCGAAAGGCGGGGTCAGTGGCTCAAACTCATGGAACAACCTTAGAAAATGCATCTCTTGGTTTTAGCCTCAGACCTAACAATGAATACATTGCAACAACCCTTGTCAGCATTCCAACACAAAAGATCCTTGAAGAAAATTTGCAACTTGTTACTACTCCTATTAACTCTAACGACACTAAAATCTACGATGAAATCCATGGCATTTTCAAGAACATCCACGGTCCCTGGGAAGGCATTGAGCTCGAAGAATATCGAAATTCGATCGTAAAATAAAAGCTGACCATAAACAATTCATAAAGTTATGAAAGAAAACAACAATTGGAGCATTTATTATTCTCCAACATTATTCATCTACAAACGGTACAATAGTCAAATAGGATATCAAAAACTCAATCTTTCTGGTCGACCGGTATTTACTGACCGTTTTTTTTAAACCAAATTAATACTTTTCGAGTTCTTCAAGCGTCCGAATTAACGTGAACACTGCTCACAAAATACTTTCCGTATAGGGATATTTTGAAGATTGGTTAGGCCGACCACTTCTTGTGCCAAACTCCCGAAAGTAGTAACATGCCGCAGGTTGTAACGAGCGACCATTTGCCCGCATTGTATGCAGTATTTGCAGGCTTCTAGTATATCGTAGACGATACTCGGTACATCAGCCTGACTGTCATACAAAAGTTTACAGTTCTTGTTCCGGCTGAAAACGAATATTAGATATTATGTAAAGTTCTCGCTCTCGAAACATAAGGTAAAAACTATAACGTTTGATTGATAACACTTACTTTATGCGATTTTGTGTCTGGACGCAACCAGCGGCTATCTCGAACAACGTAGGGAATGTACCATTTCGCACTGACCTCACAGTTAAATCCAAATGTTTCGAAAAATTATTGTTGGACACGTCCAGTCGAGTCAGACGAAGCAATTCAATTGTTGATGGTAAAAATGATAATCGATTGCCGTCCACCGATAGTGTCCTGATAAAGTTTGCATTTCAAACTGAGATATAATTGCAAAAATGGATTCCGATTCATACATCTACTAATTTAATAAAATAGAAACCAAATTGGTCAAATAATGCACTCTCTTCAAAGTATTAAGCGTAGTACATTTGTGTGTAAGTGGATAGTGAATAGCAAAGAAATTTAGAAATCTGAAATTTTTTTGTTTACCTATTATCGACATTAGGATTAGGGTAACAACTCTTACACCAACTACTACAATTTTAGTAACTAATTATGTATCCTCGTATCACTTTTTAACTGTTTTAAGTCATGGGTTTTCGATGCTTCTGCTTTGGCGCATTTGAGTCGATGCTTTTGATTCGGCAGTAGCGCGGTATTTGGTTCAACGCTTTTTGTGTCTAATTTATTGGGTGGAATAGCTGTAGCTTAATTTGACCTTCCTCTTCATTCTTCAAGATTAACTAAGATGAGCTACAGCTCTAAATATTGAGACTGAGCAAAACTTACCCCAAGCTTCTCATGTTGTGAATATTGTAAGGCAGGAACTGGAGATTATTTCTTGACAGGACTAATGACTTGAGATTTTCCAATTTGACAATTGAACGTGGAATAGCGGTCAACTAAATGAACAATTTGATGACAAACATTACAATACATTTTTATACTACCACTAGTATAGTTGGTACCTTGTTATCCGCTAGAGACAAAGAAGTCAACAATTTAACGGCTAGAGAGCAGAAGAAATCGTCTGATATTCGCTCAATGCAGTTATTGCTCAACACCAGCGTGCTCAGGCAGGAATCCATCGAAATAAGCTGAAATCGGGTAAATCAACGTAATTAGTAGTTGGTTCCCTGAAAAATATCATCGGAAGAGAGTGTAGTATGTCTGTGTCTCCTGACCATTCGTTATTAATTATAATTTTCTTCAGCGGACATAAAAATATTGATAATACCTGAACCAGAACTAAAATTCGTACGCATGACTTACACTTTCAATAGACGTGATACGATTTTCCGACAGATTCAGAATCTTAAGATTTTTCAGATCCAGTAGCCTCGAGTCTATTTTGCGTACAAGAATTCCATTCATAGCTAAATTCTGCAATTCTCTGGAGAATCCTTTGTAGGGATAATCTTCTCGTTTTAAGACTTTCATCTCTTTGTTACTTTTCAGCGCTTTTCGAATTGCCGTCATTTCATTTCGTCTTAAACTGACTTTAAAATCACTTCCCCCAAAATTGCCCGGCTTCTTGGGACCATCTGAAGGCCTTGCTCTTTTTTCCGGAGGTGAAAGCTGTCCCTTTTGTATATTTTCGTGTGAACACGATTTTACGTCGTTCGTACTTGATCCATCAATTGTAGCTTTCCTTTTGATGCCACTACCGATGTAAGCTGAAGTACTAGGACCATCACCTTTTATTAAAAAATTATCTAGCGTGTTGGGCATTTTGGGACGATCCCGTTGTTGAGTCTTATAGCTAATTTTCGGGCCATCATTTCTCCTTTCTGTCCGAGAATCCAATGGTTCTTGTAATTTTGAGGAAGCCTGTTTGGAAGGGTCAATATCGGCATGTATTTCATTTTCAACACGACGGACTTTTGAAAGATTCAGGTTCACAAGGAAGTTTTTTAAATCCTCCTCTCGAGCATCACGAAGCATAAGATTGATTTCGGGTTCCCTTAACTCAATAGTGATTTTACCCTCGTGCAGAAAATTCCTCCGTATAGTTTTTATGTTCTCCACCTGGATAAAGGTCAAGGTCAAGTAAATTCTTCTTTAAATATAATTGATAAATTATACATATCTGCTAGCTGTAGTTTACAATTTTAAATATTAAAGTGTTTCACTATTATATGATTTAATGATTTCTTAGTTGATGTTGTACATTTTCTTTTTTCATCTTCGTAATATTTTGTTTTTGAAAAAAAGGCGCAAATACTGATAGCAATATATTCAATATATATTCAATATATATTTAAATTCTTGGCCTGAACGAACTAACTTAAGCAATATGGATGGCTCGAATATTAGGTTACTATTCGGTGACCGAATATTCGACCAAACGAATTCTACGCTAAGTCCATCAGGGGCTTCAACTCCGGACTGGTTTGTTGATAGAAACTCCGTTTGAGGAATATGGTCAACAGAATATTCGGTATTCGGCGCTTCACCGACTACCGAATTATCGGCCACTATTCGGTCACGAAAATCCGTGAAACGAATTTCTATGGACAGACATGACCGAAATTAAAGCCCCTGACGGATTGAGAAGGAAGTATTCGTTTGACCAAAACCGAATATTCGGTCCATCCAAAGCAACCAATCTCTACAAAAAAAATGATCACTTACCAGGTACTGATGAGCCACCATTTCCTTATTAGAAGACACCAAAATAAATGGTTTCACAGGATATTCTCCTTTCAGTTGCAGAACTACCTTACTAGGTTTATTCCTTCCGTTCTGCCCGTGTGCCACGGCCCGGCGATTTAATATTTCCAGTGTGCAAACGATCCTCATGTTGATCTAAATTTTCTAAATTTTATAGCATCCACTTTTCGTGGATGGAGTAATTTGCAGGAGTGCAGGACTAGCTCTAATCACCGACAACCGAGCACTGAATAGTTTCAGTCAAATTTTTTAGTACAAAAATACAATTCCTGTAAATATTTCAGAACAGTTTTTGCAATTTCAGTGTGCGTACATTTACATTTCAATTTTAAATCAGTCTTCAAAGATAAAAATAATATTAATGAATCGTAATATAAGTAATATTCCTCACCCGCACTGATATTAATAATTTTCCAAACTGTGTGATTATGAAGTTGTCTCCTGTCCTAATTTTTTAGAAACTGCCTGCAAGGGTGTTTCAAAATTCAAATTCAAAGACCGGAAACTATTAAAAATTAATTTTTACATTAAGTTGAGATTTGAGAAACAACGAATTTTCCCCGGACTTCTTCCCGGTATTTTGGTGGGAACGTCGTGGAGTCATAGAGTCCTCCTACTCACAAGGGAATGGATTTAGGTGTCAAATACGAGTCATTATGGCATGACACCTTGTTGCATGTTGGTCGGTATGCCTGGTAATTGCTGTGCAGTGGTCTGGTCCTCTGGTCATTAATGAGCTCCGATATTTCATCGCCAGCAATAAAATTTTAATCGTCGGAATTTTTATATTCCGGAAGAAACTTTCACGCAAGTTATCCTTTTCGTTCTAGACGACTGACGAGGGAAGGGAAAGAGGTCCCCATCAAATGTATGACAATTTCTTTTAAATTCAAAAGAACTTTTCTCTCAAGATCTTGAACTTTTCTAAACAATCTTAAATATTTCTAGTCAAGATTTTGAGGGAAAAATTGTAATGCATTTGAGGGGCACGTCTCAACATTGACACGAAATGAAAAATGGAAAATGATACTGCACAAAGGGCACGGCAAATAATCCCCTGTGAGAATTGACCGCGTTTTGGATATGTTATAGCCCTTGTCCAGCTAAACAACTTTTGTGAAGATCCAACCTCCAAAAGTCGCGCCGTATCGGCCCTAGAAATACACGGTGGGCATGTGCTACGCCCAGGGTGGATTTGGTGAAGCACATTTTTAATTTTTTTTATTTATTCACACAAACCAAAGTTTCTTCAACTTCTTCAAAGACTCCTTGCCTTCAAGAAAGGCAAGGAGAAAAGAATGCTATGGAGGTACAAACCCATTTTGGACCACCAAAGTGAAACAGAAAACCTTCGCTCGCTTAATAACACGTGATATGAAAACTGAAAGTTAATTAGTAGCTGATTAAAGGCAGTTCCAAATTCCAAAAATAGCCTCTCAGATTTATTCAAATAAACCTTGGTGTTAACTAAAGTCAAAGTCTACGTAAATACTTAGTAAATTACACTAATCCCGAACTAAATCGAATTGATAATAGATTTCTAGTGAATTTTCAAGAGCCGAGATTAACTTGTGATTCAAACATTCAAAGTCCCTTATTGTAATACACCGTTGTGTGAGATTTTGGTTCCTTTTTTATCCTCTCCTGCGGAACAAAACTTCATTAGTTATTATTATAATGATTCGAAGAAGTCTTCACATAACCATTTATAATTTTTCCCACTTGTGAAGGTCTGGGTTGTCGTTGCCGGAAAACGGGACAATTTTATCTGACGTAGGGAATTCCTGTCGTTAGTGAGCTTATATAATGTTAACAAAAAAACAATTTGTTGTTCAAAGCGCGGCGCTCGCTCGCAGGAATTTTAAACTAAAAAAATTCGAGCTCATTCCTGTCGATCTTTCGTCAGTTAATTTCTTCTTACCTCATAATTTCTGTACCGAGAGTGCAAACTGCTCATTTTTCGATATTCGGTCACTCCAAATATTCGGTTTGCTAAATACCTGTTCGAAATTATGTCGGATTTCTACTTTTACTACACTTTCACTTCTGGATTAAAGTTAACATGCGTGCGTACCGGGACAACAAAAATGAAAACAACTGTAAACTGGTTAATGACCTATGTTAACATATGTTAAATCTAATATAATCGTTAGATACGTCACATTGAATCATCAGTGAGTGCAGTTAATTCCGACTTTAACTAGCCTTGAAATATAAATCTAATTTAATGAAATTTTTGGTCACATTTCCGAAAAATAATTGGTCAGGCATGGTGAGGTCATTGACAAACAAAAGTTAGACCAAAGTTATGCGCAGAAAGTGGTATAACATAACCACTTTCTGCACATAACATGATGGTGAACTAAAAAAGTATAAATCAGCCGTTAAAGCCGCTGATAGATAGATTAGAGCCAGGTAATCGTTCGGCCGAATAGAAATATGTAGAATATTATTCTCTCTGCCCTATTCTATTTTATTTATTCTACGGACATTTTTATGCAAATCGTAAATATCAGTTCTCTTCTGAAAATTCTTTGCTTGGGCTATGGGGAATGTGTGTATGTATATTAAGGAGGAGGTTTAGGGGTGGGGAAAATAAACGGTTATGATTATGCCCCACCCTATGCATCGTATTACATTACATAATTAATTACCTGTAACTCCGGTTCCAAAGCAGACACAGAAATTGAAGATTTCTGTGGAAATAAGGCGCAACCAAGCGGAGTAGCTACCGTAAGTATTAACCCACAAAGACCAATTTGAGCAGGAGACGACAACCTCGGGTATTTTGCCAGAGTCCCATTCTTCTCTAGTTTATCCATAAGAACTGGAATGGCAACTACACAGGAAAATGTTACAAGGAATCATGCACTTTATATTTACAAATATAACCCGGAATCACGACTCTAGATCGTTAATAGCAATTCCAATTACCCATTGTTGGAACTGCCATTGCAATTCGTGAAACAATAACTGCGGCTATTCCACGCCTTGCTGCAATTGTCGACTCTCCCAATGTTTTTCCGTCTTCAGTCATTATTTTTGTACCTATCTGAATTTCACTGTAGATAGTAAAACATTTGCCAAGATTATATTACTAACGAATTACGAGAAGGAATATTTAACAGAATACCGCATTCGGATTACAGGTATATTGACACAATTAGCTGCAGACACAGCCAGAAATGGCCCAAAGCGTTGAACAAGTTTCGGTGCATTCTAGAATAATTTTTGCATCGTGACATTATTTTATAATTAGTTTCACGAAGATGAGAGAAAAGATTGATAAGAAACTGACCGCAGTAAAGCGATTAAAACTCAAGGCAGTCACAAGAGCGCATGAAGTAGCCAGTGTGTAGGAGATGAGCAGCTGGCTATATTAAAATAAAATATTTTAAGAATTAATGTAAATATAATGCTTATCATTTGGGAATTGAAAAACACCTCGTAGTGATCTCTGCGTCTCCACTCCTATTGCTGTAATTGACCGTAGCATTGAAAGATTGGTTAAACCACTGCCAAAAGATTACGGCAGCTCTGGATCTAATTTTGAAAACACGATTACTTTTAATTTTGAAAACATTGCTTTCATCTAAGCGTCCTTACTTGTAAAAACTGAGCATAGCTCCCGTGACAAACATGTTCATAGGAACTTGAGCAGACATTCTTCCGATCACAATCATTTTTTCTCCTAAGGAAATAAATTTCATTATTTTGAGCGCTGACTTGTAAAATGTAAATATAAAGATATTTTATTTCCTTGCCTGTGTCAGGGTGAAAGGCAGAATCGTAAATTCCTTTGGCTCTCCACAACTCATCTTCGGTGAGTTTCAACTCTTGTAAACTTGAGCCTGACCTGTGCAAGGAAATAATAATTCTGTTTGCTGTTGGAAATTATCGAAAGGGTGTCTGTAATATCTTTTCAGACCTGTATCTGGTCACGATATTTTTGGCGTTCTCCAACTCCTTAGCAGAGCACAACAAATTAAGTGGATTAGTAATTACGAAGAAATGTTTAACCCTTCCCCAATATGTTCCTTGGTCCCATCGAGGTTGATCAATATTTATACGACTTGTAGCGGAATTTGCCATCACCCTTCAGTATTCTAAATCAGGATTCCTAGGTAAAAATTAATGTTAGATATTGCTAAACAGTGCCAGCACTACGCTCTCATGGGAGAAGAATATACAAGAAATTCGGAATTTAGTTGCAGATTTTCTGTCGGCACTATTATATATCATTTGTTTTGTTTAGTTCGGGCGAACCCGGTAACCATTAACAAAATCTTGAGTAGACTGATTTGATGAAAATCCTAAAAATTGGACAATCCCTTGGTTCACCACAGTAAGAATACATATCATAAAGAATGTTTGCTGAATTTGATTTTATCAGGTGTCACCGATTGTTATGTATTGTGAAGAGCTTTCACCTATCTCATTTTTCAACAAAACAGCAGAATGTTGCGGAATATGGCTAGCGTACCCCATACCAGAAGTCGACGCAATGAGTCTCTGGTAGTTACATTTTGTTTACTTGACTGAAAACAATAATAATTATGAGAACCTCGGTCGTCCACTGATTTTTTGCCTTCAAATTTTTTGAGAATTTTATCTTTCGAGTAAATATGGAGAAATTGGTCCAATTGTCGATCACTTGTATATTACTGTTTTGGTGGTTTCAGCTCTGTGACAGTCAAACCAAGGACCGAGAAGTTGAATATGTTTACGGGTACAGAGTTATCAATTGGTGTGTGATTGGAAAAACGGAACCGATACTATTTGAATGGCCATTAGTTCAACTCAAGCCATTCTTACTGAAAACACATGGTCTTGGAAAATACGGGGAATTCAATACTTCAATCCCTGATCCAAATCCATTCCCTGAAGGTGATGAATACGATAATTATGAGAAAGACTTGAAGGCTGCGCTAGCTGAACCAGAGCCACCTCCTCCAAAATACAGTTTAGAATTTAAAAAGATTCGATGTGATGATTCAGGGAAAGTAACAACAACAACAATTCAGAATACTTTTCATAATCGGTGAGAATTCACAATGAGTGACTTTAAATGAAACGCATTCATAACGTTTACGACTTTCTTGCTTAAGAGCACACCTGATTCTAAAAATCGAAGAGCCTGGTAATCCGACTTACGAGGGAGTAGAAGGACTTCTCATACAGGCGAATCACGCACCATTTGGATTAGGTGCGATTTACTGTTTAATGATTAGATTACATGATTCGTGTTCGGCAATGTTTTGAAATCTTTAAGACAATTGAATGAATAAATGCAATATAACAGGATTTCCATTTGGACAATTTGACGACGGTGAAGATGTGCAATGTGAATGTAACCACCTTCATGCAAGAATTATACCCTGCCTGAGTCGCCCGGACATAGAAATTCTTGTAAAATACAATTACTGCAAATTAATTCGACACATTTTGCAAAAAGTCTACTCATTTCCACTAATTGACAGGCTCCTACAGTAGCAGCATTTCACTATCAACTTTTAAGTTTCCAACCTTCCGAGATGGCCAAGAAAGTTAGCGAAAAATACCCGAAAACATTGCAAGAAATTGGAAAACAAAAGGAATTTCATTTTCATTATAAGTGGCATTCTACTCCGTGTTCACCTTCCACAACTGTGGAGTTTTGGTTCGTGGATTAATTTCTCTGTGTTACATGGAATATATATTATAGTTACAATTTAATTGGTAACGATTTAAATTATTAATTTTATTCTAGGGTTCTAATTGTTCATGATTTTTTTCGACGAAAATATGAGATCAAAAAGTTTGGGCCATATTCCGAATTTCACACAGATGCGTCAGCACGCGCTTCTACGAATCTAAGTCACAAGACAGCGAGTAAATCTACAGCGACCGAACGAATTATTCAAAAACCGGTTTTTATGCCAGCACCACTTTTTCCAAAATGTAGAGAAAGTATAGTCTCGGACCCTGATTGTGTCCCATCGAGTGTAGCTTTAGCAATAAGAGAATGTAATGAAACCTACTTTGTGGATTGTCATGGCGGGAATTACTTCACGCCACTCGTCGAAGATACTAAGAAGGGTCGAATTCGATTAAACGGTATTTATCTTGATATGATTATACAATACCATACCTGTAAAATCCGTGACACAAGGATTCTGTTTTTCTATCCGAACATCCTTCCTCTCATTATACCCGAACTAGTTGCATAGAAGGACAGATTCCTTGTATGATCAATGATTACTTAAGGTTCTCGGCTGTCACCTTAAGATTAATTTGTTTGGATTTCTCCAGGGGAATTCGATGCTCAATGTATTTCAAGGTATCGTTTCAACAGAGCGTACAGACAATGTCCCGAGTGGACAGGGAAAATGAGATGTGCGGGTGATTACTCGGTTCTGAAACGTTTGGACAAAGCGGAAAGGAATAGGAGGGTTGCAAAAGATGGTGAACTAGATCCGTTTTTCCCGGACACATTTTGTCTTCCTTGTAACTTTGAACCAACGACTGAATTCGTAGAACCTGAGATCCCTAGAATACCATTCTTCAAAAGGACATTACACGGAGCATTAATGATTCTAGCTTTTATGTATTTCCTTCCCTTGTCAATTATTATTGGACGATTTTATAAAGAGACCTTCCATGACGTGGAATTGAAGGGTTGGAGACTTTGGCTTTGGGTAAGTGAGTACCTAAGTGATTCAAAGATTCTATTAGCTATGTCCGATTGGCAATATCAAAAAGTTGTTGATTATTGTTCCGTACTGAATTACGTAGTCCAAGGACACATGCTCAGACTTTTCTGTTGCTTGTCTGTTTACTCACATAATGCGGTGTTATTCATAACTCCGGTTCCTGAAAATCTTAACCCAACAACTTAACCCGGAGTTGCATTTTTTACAAACCAAACCAATTACTAGAATGTACAGGACTCCGAGACATAATATGCAATTAGTGAATGCTGGTAGACAACTTGACATACCACTACTTTCCAGGTTAAATTCTTCACATACCGTTAGTCCTTTCCTTCCCAGATCACGACCGAAGTTTGTTCAATAAGTTAAGAGCCACAGATGTATGGGTGGCGATCGATGTCAGTGGAAAAAGAATAGAAAAGTATCCAAAAGTATCGACGTCGAAACTGTTTTCCGACGACGAAAGTTTTGGACAATTTTCTATCATTTTTCCACTGACCCATATCCCCCGATAGGGGTGTTTTGAGAAAAATATTTCTGAGCCGGAGTCCGAACCTGGGCCCAAACATTGCCCAAAATCTCAACTCTCAACTTTCCACTCTCTGAGGAGAAGCAGCTAGTTTCAATTATTTTTCAACCTAGCTTTTTAAGTGTTTGTTTAGTAGATTTCGTCTTACCAATAATTGTAATTTGTAAAAACTGATTGCCTTTGATTATGTAATTTAGCTTCATGTGTATTAATTTCGTCTTCTCCAACAGATTCACGTGGGAGTTTGTATATTCCTTATGCTGGTCTGCTATGCATCTTACAATCTACCGACTTTTTGGATATTGGACAGACATATGTATTGGGGTTATGGAGCACTTTTCAGTGGAGCCGCTGGACTCATTACCGGTTGGTGTCGTGAAAAGAGTATGCGAGGACTCAAATACATGCTCGGATTTCACGCACTAACTGGTTATGGAGCTTGGTTCTGTGCTGGTAAATCTTTTCCAAGTACTTTTTATTTTATGTCAGCTAAGAAGGCCGATTTAAATATCAGACCTGCAAACATTGGATCGAATATCTCATTGAATTGTTTGGTGTAAAATTTTATACCTGGATTATTGCCCCGATCATAATATCGGGTATTAATTTCATAGTATATACAATTTAATTCTTATTAGCTTGCGATCACTATAACATGAAGTCTTTATAATTTCTCTCCCAGCGATTAGTTTTCAAGTGAGCGCTGCATCTCCAGTTGCAAAATCCATAATGACATTTACGGTCATCGGGTGTCTCACAATCATGGTGGCGTTAACTGTAAGATATATGTTACTTATACAAAGAATAGATCTGGACAAATGTTTTTGGTTATTTATTATATATTTATTTCCAGTGCCACGTTTGCGTAGTTGACAAAAAGGTTGGGATGAAACCTTCCAGAAATCATTGGCCTGTTCTTCAAGTCAGATTTGAGGATGCATTTGTACCTGGACAAAAATTTCGGAAAATATTCTTCTACGTCATATCTGGCGTGCTTTTTGTATTTATATTTGTAACATTCTGCGTTTAGGAGAAACATTTCAGTTAACATAACAAACAGGGGTCAGAAATGACCAATAGATTGAATAAGTTAAAACTTTGTGACTTAATTAAGGATCTGGTTTTCTTAAATAAATTGATAATTATTTCACTGAGCAGTCGCTCAATCCCAAGAATTCTTGAAAGTTCTGTTGTATAATGCCACAAATCCCTCACAGGAGATCTTAATGTAGACAATTACCTTAATAGTCTCTAAAATTGCATTTTTTTCTTGTGAACAACTGAACTACCCACATTAGACTGCTAGTATTTTCCGGGCCTCGTCTGGTATATCGTGAGTTTTTACCGTGATAAGAAAGGTTTTTCCCACTTTCGATTTCTTTTATAAGATAGTGCTGTAATACATTCGTCAAAATTCTGACTTACAGTTAATTAGTTAATACGGAAATAACTCTTCGATGAAACTTTCTGAGAATAACTTGAAAATGTCCGCATAGAATACTTGGTTAAAGTTGAATGTCTTGTGTTGTAAATATTCTGTCACGAAACTAGTCTACATAATTTTGCTACTCTCAATGATGTAAGGACCCATTCGTTTATGACTAAATAAAAATGTATAAAAAATTGAATTCTGAAGCTGGACAGCAAGGTTGGAGCAATTCTCCCTCTTAGAATCAGACGATAAACCACCCATTGATGAAGAGTGTGTGATAACAGAGTTTCTTTTGATTTATGTGCGTCTAGCTAAATGTTCAATTACGTTCAAACTTTAAAATATTGAAAATGAGTGAACATTCTAGAAAACTTGAAAAACTAATTTCTTTTGAAATTGACTTCCGAAGTTCAATCTCTTTGGTTAAGCGGTCAGAATAGAATGTATGTAACAGCATGATATATTGTTAAATAAATAATCATTTGTATTCTGTGTCCATTGGGCAATCTTTGTATGGAAGACAGC
>JAQGCA010000986.1:0-20841 GCA_034698945.1 Protaphorura quadriocellata
ATGCTGCGCAAACAAAAGAAATTCATTGTCGCAAATTGAAATTTTGGTTGAATAAATAAAGTGTCCTTTATAAATCCTGATAACCCCTGTAGCATTACCCGACAATATATTCTTCCGAGCTATCAATTTCCAAAAGACGCAACTTCTATCCCTAACCTTTGACCTTTTCTAAAATCAGACTCACAAGCCAATGCCCACGTACTGTGAAGTGTCATCTTTATTAACACTTAGAAACAAAGCAAAGAGTAATATTAAATTATTTATACGAGGCGAACTAATGTACAGATAACTGGTGTCACAGAATACGAAATATTGACTTATCTCAATTCGCATACATATAACATTGAGCGTAAGAACACAAATAATTTTTGTGGCCCGCAACAGAAAAGAGTCAGTAATATTCTCCATTACAAGTATTTAATGCAGTCCCTGATGAATGTACTTACTTTCCCCTTAACGAGAAGATGACGAAGATGTTCTCTCGTAACGTCTACGCCGTGGTGGTACAGGAGACCTGCGATTTCGAACCACTGGCGGAGATCGTCGTCTGTATGGTGAACGATTTCTTCCAGGAGGAGACCATTCTAAACAATACAATATCACGTTTATCATTTGTACCGTACCGTGGACGTGTCTAAATGTTGAGTAATTTAATTACTGAACATTTCTGTAACAAATTGTTGTCATTAATTACATGCCAACAATTTCTGTTACAGTCAGGTTGAAATTGTAAAGTAAAGTAATCCTAGTTTGGGGGAGGGCAAGTTTAAAAACTAAAATAAATTCTGCTCTGTTTAGGTTGATAAAATTAATACATGGTTTACGCTGATGTCATAAGTAACTAAATCCAAAAAATTTATTTCTAATTCTAAGCGCGACTCTAACATAGTAACTATGACGAAAAACAATGAAACAATGCTGCACTTTCTGATGGGAACACTGTACAAAACCAAGCAAGAGTGCTTTAACTTAACTGCAAATAATAAAATAAAATAATCTAAAATCTGTTCGACATTATTGACGTCTTCTGTGCAGTGCATTTAAGTCGGAGGGACTTTTGACGATGAGAAAGAACAAGGAACTTTCGTTCAATCGTAAGAAATTATATTAGTTAGTTATTGGTAGACTCGATTATTGGACACATCCTAATTCAGAACTACCGCTATACACACCTCTCAAATCAGCAATCAAAGGAGAAATGTCTAACTAGACTTACGTCTTTGACGCCTTCTCATGGGTGGTGGAGATCTGCGTAACATCATTAAAGGGGGTCGAGTCATAGGGCGTGCGACGTTTAACACCGGTGCAGCCGTTATTTCCTGACAATGGAGAAATAAAATGTCTATTATAGCATTTTTAATATTATGATGGTATTTACAATTGTCATAAGTCATGTCGATAATCAATAGTCTCCATACTTTGATGACTAATTTTCACACTGCTATTTTTGAAACCAAAAAGCTTGCTTTATACCGGGTGTTCACGAGGAGACGCACAATTGATTGTTCCATTTTTGTCGTGGTTACAAATATTTATGTTACAGTCGAGATAAATTTCTTCTAATAACAATTTTTAGTTTGGCCTCCAAAATCCATATAAAATTGTTATTACATAGATTAAATTATGTTCATTTTAAGCTGATATAAACAAACAATTCTGCGTCTTTTCGTGCCATGTTTATACCTGATATCATAGATGATTTCTTTATACATGAAAGTGGGTGTAGAAATTTTGATCGCTTTTTCGCTTTATCGTTTCACGTCCATAAAAATCACTACAACCTCTATAACCTTTAGTTTCATAGAAATTGATAAACAACAAAGAAGTACCTGCCCGTCAATCTGTCCACCGTCCATGTTTTTCATCGCCGTTTCAGCTTCATCAGCGCTAGCGAAGTCAACGTAAGCAAATCCCCTTCCCAGTGAAGGGTAATTCCGTTCGTATTGAAATTCGATGGCCTAAACAATGACAGAAACAAATTATTACTACTTTGTACTCACAGAACAGATGACTGATAACTACTTACTTGGAGAAAAAAATTGGTTGGTTTCATACTCACTATTAAAATGGAATAATTATAAATAGGCACACCTTTATAGTTCCAAAGCAGGAAAATATTTCTTGAACGTGTTCCTTCGTAACATTACGAGTTAGTCTTCCAACATGAATTTTTGTTGGACGTGGAGTCGGGCTTCTTTCCTTACGAATCGGTGGACCGGCTAAAATATAGATAGGAACAGCATATCAGAATTACGGTACAAAGTAAGATTGGCTAAAACCAAGTTGGCAAAAAAAAGGTGAAGTGGGTAATACAAAGTTGGAAAATTAAAATTTTTTGAATATCGAAGTTTGCTAAATCAAGAAGGATACCGCACAAAGAGCATGGAAAGTAACCCCTGTCAGCATTTGGTCAAATTTTGATATATTGTAGCCCAACCGCGAAAATGATCCCTACAAAAGTTGTTCCACTCAGTGGGATAAGCTTTTCCCTCTATCACTTTTCTCTGCGGTCAACCCACGAGGTCACAGGTCGATGCCAACATCGGGTCCTCATATCAGTGATTGACCTGTGACCTCAGGGGTTACCCGCAGAGAAAAATGGAAGAGGGAAAAGTCACTTATCTTAGAATGGAACAACTTTTGTAAAGTGTATTTTCACGGTTATGAGGTGACCGATATCTCAGGTTCAGTGACCTCTCGAGTTCGGTCCTTTACAAAAGTTGTTCGGGATGTCATGGGCTACAATATATCCAAATTTGAGCATATTCTGACAGGGGGTACTTTTCCATGCTCTTTGTGCGGTATCCTTTGGAAGACTAGTGGTTTTCACTCACGGAGGTGGTCCATCTACCACCGTCGTGACTAGAAAAATTGAAAGTATGCTGGGTCAGTTCGAAGTGATGTATTTCGACCTACTTTTCCTTGGTGAACGAGACCTTGACCTTCGTCTGGGAGAGCGGGATGTGCTGGGCTTCGGACGAGTAGGTTGTGGAAGCTTTGGAGATCTCGCACGACGTGCTGGAGATCTGGGAGATCGAGATTTAGCTTTTGTCGGAGGACTCCTAGCCCTGACAACTGGTTTGGGTGATCTACAAATACGATAACAAATATTATTTTATTCAGTCAAAATGTGCTATTGTCGGGTAACATAATGAGAGAGAATAATGACCTAAACTGAAGGCTTAACCTTTGTTAATAAATAGATGAGATCAATTATTGTTGTCAAAATTACCTAGAGCCAAGTTTCGGCTTTGGACTGGTCTTCACCTTGTCAGTCGCTTTAACATCTCTTTTCTTCTCTCGGCCACCACGGCGCGGTTGACGACCAGTAGAGGACGATGAAGAAGAAGAGGATGAACTTGATGACTCAGAAGATGAAGCAGAGCTTGAGGAGGAAGAGGTGGACGACGATGTAGAACTAGACGAACTTGAAGATCTCCTCTTCCGGTCTTCAACTTTGCTTGGTTTAGCCCTAGATGTAGATTACGACACAATTAATTGTATAATGATTGAAGAGATTATACTTGACTTAACAGTACACAATTGTTTCACAAATTTAGAGAAGACTAGCTTTGTCTTTAATTCAATGACTAGTTACAAAGTTTGTGGGATTCCCCGACGACCGGAAGCTGAGCCGCTAGCGGCTAGGTCCGCTGCGAGAACTGTCTTTGTTCCCATCACAGATGACAGAGCTTATGGGGACAGGTAAGAGTTGGGTCAATTACATCGGTAATCGTAATTAATTGTGAAATTACAATTAAGAAACCGTAATTGATTATTTTCAGAAATCTATCATGTAATTTGTACTTGTAATTAACTACCATGTAATTTTTTTTTTTTTAAACCAAATTTTTTTATTCGGTCTCCGTTTTCCATCGAAAATTGCCATAAGACACAGAATACAATTACATTTTGTTATAGAATAGCTCCAACAACTCGAACTTCCAAAAAGCCCCTACTTAAAATGTAAACATTTCGAACAGAATTTAACAAAATTCAAAGTATTTCTTATAATTTTAACTGTCAGTTGAAATTTATATTTCTTCTACTACTTTTACAATCATTGTAAAAGTAGTAGTAGTTCTAGTACAATTATTGTACCACAATTAGAATTTTGACTATTAAATACAAAGGAAAGATTATAATGTTAACAGAACCCACATAAAAAACGTCAATTCGAAAACGTAGTGCAATTGAATTGTAATTGTAAAATGTATTATTTTTAAATCAAATCTTTATTTATAGTCCGACTGTCCGACTTATTTTTAACTCAACGTAAATATCTCCCAAGTCTGTTCAGTCCAATTTAATTTTGTAATTAAAGGTTTAAAGGGTAAATAGTGAAGAAATATAAATTAAATTAATTAGTGCTTACATGAGAAGTAGTCACGTTCAAGGTGATATATAAATCCAAATCCAAAGTACTTCAAGAAAGAGGTATCCGGAATTCCTCTTTCTATTTTCTTGCTAATTCTAAATACAACAAAAATTCTGAAATTGTGTAGATATTTTTAATTTTGAAATTGAATTTCAATCCGTCGTGTAGTCGCCGGCCGATACTAAATTGGCTTTTCCCCAACTCTCTCTCAATTTTCACCCGCGTTATTTTCACTTCTTCCAAAATATTTGCCATCTTTCGGTATTACGGCTCTGAACCGTTTCAGTAGAGGACGCGTGAGTAGCCATCCGAGAAGTGACGCACGAAATCAACAACAGCATAGCATACTACTTTTTTGCCACACTGAAAATAACTGTTGCAAAAATTCATCCGGTATTCGTATTTTGAATTCCAGTAAAATATTCTAAAAGTTTACAGAAATGATTCGAAAGTTTTAATTACATCATATAGTCAGCCAGTTTTAGCAACTTGGGGTCCGAACTTTTGGGTAGAAAATACATGGTTATTATATTGTATTCGTGAGTTTTAAGTATGTACAAAAAATAACGAGAAATGTATTAATGATTTATAATTTATTTCGTAATTTTATTGTAATGGTGAGCCAGCAAGATGAAAATGAAACGCTAATTTTGGAAAGCAGGCTTTGCTAGAATTCTATTAAATTAATACGTCAGTTAAATTGTCTTAAAATTACGTTTAAAATTGTAAAAGTATGATTGTATCGATTACTACTTTGGCCATAAAATGAAAAGATCTTTCATATTTGGCTATTTGTGAGCTATCGTTCTATTCCATCGATGTGGCAAAAGTTGATACTTCAACTGAAAATTATAATGACCAGCCAGTGACTACTCTATTCAGATTTTTCACTATTTACCTTCCAATACTATCCCTTCCCCGATTCCTCGGACATTCTTCTTCTTATTCTTCCCCTTGTCTTTTGTTAGACAAATTCTCCAGGCTATACCCTCCCCACGCCACGTCCCCACCCCGTCCCATATTTTGAAATGTCTAGCCACCAGAAAGTTCTAATTTAAAAAAAAATAAATGCCATCAGTTTAAACGACAAGTCCGAGACAATTTCATAAATGAACCTTTAATGTTGAGCGGCTCAGTCGTGTCGTACGCGTAGTGAAGCCAAGAATTGCACTGCAGGGAGTGCAGGCCCAGAAAGTCCAGAAAGTCCAGATTCAAGTGCCCGAGGCAAGGTCGGAATCGTTTGTTCTGGGCCACCCTGTACTTTCCCCAGATAGTATAAGAAGAATCAGCTGACCATTCATTCACGAAATTGAACTCGAACCAGTTCAAAACAGAATGATCAAAACAAATTGAAGTGAATGCTAGACTTGCATTTTTTTGTACTTTTCTTAACCTTTATGGATAAGAAATGCCATGAATGATTCGAGTGCTGTGCTGGAGTGTAGTTCCAAGACACTCCTTATCACTCACTTCCTACAACAAGAATAAATGGGAAACGTTCAACTTTTTTAATCTTCTCTGTCTGTTTCTCCGAGTTTGAGTTTGAACGACTGACTGGAGATTTATCGTAAGTAAAGAACAGTTTTATTAAAACTTCTTAAATCACCACTTGCATTATTTCAAGTATTTATCACATCACTTCACGACGGAGAACGATTTTTCAGTAAATCGTCAATTAATGGAATGTAATTTTGTTCACGCAAAACTTGAATAATTTGACACCCGGAGTATATAAGCTGAGCCGGGTTCCTTGGAGTGAACCTAAACTGCACACTTTTTTAAAGTCCCGAGTAAAAGAAATCAGTATCGGGGGGGGGGGGGCGAAGCTTTTCTCAGTGATCTTTGCGATTCGTGACATTTATTTCCAACACTTGATTTTTTTTTAAAGTTCGGACCAATACAGACCTAACATCAAGAACAAAATTATACAGTCAAATGAAAAATATTCCAAATGTCGCAGGTCGCAAAGATCTGAGCACTTCTTTTTGCTCCAGGTACTGATTAACTGATTCCTGTCATCCCAGGATTTCCACAAAAGACTCCTGTCCCACACTATTCAATATTCAGTTTAACACACACACCAAATATTTGATCGAAGAGCCTTGCGAAGAGACATTACTTTTAAAGCTAGCTTTTCAAATACAAAGGAAATGCAACTAACGAGGTGGACTAAAATTAGTGTCATGCTCTTTTTTAAATAAAAATCTCTTTATTCTGGTTTCAATTCAAATTCAAATTCAATAAATATTTTAATTACTGACCTACTAATATACAACTTTAATCCAATATACAACTGGATTTGTGAGGCGGTTTTTATTATTTTGTTTTTAATTCGTAGGAACAAGAAAGAATGGAGGATTATGGATTAGGGTGATAATTGTCATTTCTTGATAGTTGTGCACTTTTGTTAATTTGTAGTAATTATGTCTATATTTATTGTTGATCGGAACGCATTCTCTTTGTGTTTTTAACCGTCAGCTTTTGGATTCTCTCTATTATAGTTCTGAACAAGAACAGTCTGGATTTATTTGACATTCTCAGCCGAGGCATAAATCAGCGCCGGCAACAGTCGAAGTGTAACGATTTTCTATTCTACTAACTACGGACTGAATAGTGGGCTTGGTACTTGTTATTTCGAATTTACGAAAAATGAAGATGGAATACTGAAAATAAAAGTTGGAGCTCTGTGTCATCATATATCGACTCCGTTGATCGGCTGTTACTGTTGCCAGTATTACTCCGTCAAGTGTGATGAGACTTTCAAATGTTTCTTCGTTTACTATTGAAGCATATTTGTTGAGTACTTACTGAATCATTTCTGCATTTGTGGATGCCCCAAAAATTTACAAAATGTCCTACGAATTAGAAGATATGATACGAAGCTGTTCATTCAAGATGCAGTTAAGGCATTGTACTTACCGGTTCTTTCCACAAAACTTGACAAAAATGGTACTCATTTTTCTAGTCAGCCTAATACTCTTATATTGTTGTTCGCCTTCTCTTGGGGACCAGATGGCTGAACATACGAAAGAACAAGAGGCCAAGGAATTTGAGCTACAGCCAACGGTCCTTATAGCGATTTTAATTCGAAACAAAGCCCACACGCTGCCATATTTTCTAACTCTTCTAGAGAATTTAGACTATTCGAAAGACAGAATTGCTTTATGGTAAGTTACTATTATTTATTTAAAGTTAACTTTTTTAATGACGAGTGTCTGAGACTGGCGTGGATACCTATCTAATCTGGATTGATATTTTCAGGCTGCGAAGTGACCATAATGAAGATGCTAGTCCAGATATAATTCGGAAATGGGCAAGGCGAGTGGAAGATTCTGGGAAGTATCACTCTGTATCGTTAGAACTTGTTGATTCCCCACCTTATCGACATTCCGATCAAAACAACTCCGCAGTGCCTTGGACAACAAAGCGATTTCGGCATGTAATTCAACTGAAAGAAGAAGCTCTGCGGGTTGCGAAAAAGATTTGGGCAGACTATATTTGGGTACTTCGACATACTTCGACACAGATCATTTGGTTGGATTTAACTTTCTAATGCGTAGTTTGATTTTTAGTTTTTGGATGCTGATGCCTTTATCGTCAACAATCAGACTTTGCGACATCTCGTCGCGATGAAGAAAGACATGGTAGCTCCGATGCTTGCTTCGGGTGGTATGTACAGCAATTTTTGGGGAGGCATGGAAAACTATTACTACGTTCGAACTGAAGAATACAAAAAAATTCTGGAACGAAAGATCCGTGGGTGCTTTGTAGTTCCAAGTATGTTCGCAACCCGTTAATATTATTTTGAATGACTATTTCTGAATTTTTACTAAACCTTCGATTACAGTGATTCACACCGCCGTTCTTATAAATCTACGGAACAGGAATGCACCAAATTTTCACAGAACAAATGAATCCGTCCCAGAAGATGACATTATTTTACTTGCCTCTAACGCGAAAGAAAGAGGAATTTCTATGGAAGTGTGCAATGACTTAGATTTTGGAGCAGTGCTTGCCCCTCTTGAAGAAACTACTGACATAAAAATGGACGAAGATCAGTTGCATAATCTTCGAGTTGAAGTTGCTGGTAAGTTTAGAACTAATCTGTCGATCACTCTGAAATTGTTGTAGCGGTTTTCAGTGGATTGATTGGATGCCATGTTTTAAAAATCAAAATCCACTTTTTATGCTCAAGCTTTCAAAAACAATTTGTTTCCTTCAGGAGGAGAGAATTACAGTCGGAAATTGTTTTTTCAACTCCTAGTTTATTATGTTATTTGTGCTCTCATTACCGTTGTGAGAATAATTACTCCGAAACCAGCCGGATGGATTTTATTACTCAATTTATTCAACACAACAGTTCATTAATAGTGCATCTCTAGAGGTCAACTAAATCGCAAATTCTAAAGTCATGTTTCTCAAGCGTTGGGTAAATTACTTGAAAGATAATAGAAACGGGATATCTCTGAAGGGTGTCATTGTGTATATATAGGTAAATTAAGGTATTAATTAAGGGAATATAATTATAGAATTTCAGTTGATATCCCGTTTTTCTTCTACGTTTCACACAAGGAACCGAACACAGCCATTCCCTAAGAATTTTTATTACCGTCTATGGGATTTTAAATGGCGAACGTGGCTGGTTATCGGAGCGGTGAAAGTTTGGCAGGAGAATTTGTATTTTGGGCACGGACTTTTGGGTGGGAAAGAACATAGGAAAGTTATGTCAATTCTTAAAGTATTGTCGCCTCTTATAAGGGAAGCCATGTGCTTGCATGTGCGCGGCTCCTACGACTAAGATCTCAAATGAAAAAAAAATCATAATTTTGTTCTACGGAATTAACAGAAAGTCATAGCCGCTTATGGTACACTAGCACACTGCATGCTATCATTGCACTGAAGGGAGCTACACAAATTCTTCAGAACCAATTGTACAGGACATCTCGATATTCATGGAAAGAACTGAAACCTTAAACAATTCATAAAACTTTTTTTGTAATGTATTTTGAATCAAGGGCTACTGTTAAGCGACTGCAGAGATTGTTTAATAAATGATATTTTTTCTCTCAAGTAACGTTTATCCAGCTAAGCATTGTCTGGTGTTGCTTTCGTCGCCCTAGAGCTGTAGGCTCTTAAGATTATAGCTTGTGAACCATAAAACGCATGCAAAAGTTGGTCCGAATAATGGTTTCATCTTCTGGACTGGACTTAATTAGTGTTTCACAGATGATTTTCATGACTTTTCATGATTGGAAGAAATGTGTCGTGCTGTGGGCATGTGATGAACTTCCTTTGTTAGTACTTCTGGCGGAGAAATTTTTTAAAAATACTGTCACGTTTCCACAATAGAGTTAGTACAAAACTACGAGGTTTCCATTTAAGAGTAACTGTACGGAATTGCTGATTCAGAACCTTCCGTTTCTAACTTTTTCAGCGTACTGGCCGAATTCAATGGAGGCTTCGAATGATTTTCGTTCTTGGCTGAAGAATGATCCCGCACCATCCACAATTGGTTTTGATAAAGTCTATCTCATCAATCTGAAGCGTAGGCCAGACCGCCTGATCAAAATGAACAATGTGTTAAGAATACTTGGAATTGAGTATGAAATAATTGAAGCCACGGATGGAAGGTAAGTTTATATTATTTACATGTTTTACTAGATTTACTGGACGCACAACATTAGCAATATTTAAATACATACATTTGGCATCGTTGAATAGAGTCAAAATATTAAACAGCATTTTTGGTTTAGTGTTACGAAACTCTTACGACTCATACTCAGCTAATTCAGCAGCAACATCAAAAGATATTTTATTTTATTTTACATTCAAAATTATTTGAATACTTCGATTTTTTAAATTCTTCTCAGTGGTTCATTTCAGTCATTTCAAGTTTCGCATGGTTCCCATTTCCAATTCTAGTGTTGCCCTTGACGTGTAGACTAGAATTGGTATTAGTATTCCGACGAGACGTTACGGGTGGTGAGTTGGAGTTCAGGGCTGCAGCCGTTGCCATTGTTCTTCTTGTACTCGAGCCGGACCCGAAACTGGACATTCTTAGTGACTTTGTTTCATTCATAGATCGATCGTATCTTGACGAACTAAAAGAGTCACAGAAATTTCTGAAGACAGCAATAATGGACTGAGATTAGCTTATAACAAAACAAAAATCAGTTTACCCTCGTTCTAGCGGATCAGGTGTGGAATTCGGTGGTATACAAGTTCCACACAATTTACTAAAGATCTCGTACCGCATCTTCTTCAGCGCGAGCTGTATAAATAATTGAGACGTAATGGCTAATCATTTCCAGTTGAATTCTACAGACTTAGATAAATAGAAAATTATAGCAACTTCAGAAGACAGACAATAACATAATTGAGGTGTGTGTTTCATATACATCATATTTAAACTTTGAATTAACTTGGTTTGACTTGTGAAATATGGAGAAACTGTTCCTGTGTTCTCACATTTTCATCTACATTCCTTTAATTTACGCGTTACGTGTGTATCCACACAGATTTATTATATGCTTTTTACATCTCTAGGCTATATTTTAACGTAATATGATAATAAGACAAAGACTCTTGAAACGTTACTTGAGTTCCAGAAATGGGTAAACCATTTCGTTTTACATGTGGAATGTAACACTCATAATGTCGACGGACTGGATGATATTCTTCGTCGAGATTTTTTTTTAGTAATCCTGAACTCAAGTGGGATGGTAAGTGAGTATCAATCCAGCTTATTTAGACGGTAAAGTCATGAAAAAATGCAAGACTGGATTCCCGGTTTTTGCCGGATACTAACCGGAATCGATGATCGTACTAATCGGTGAAGGGTAAGGTTTAAAGGATAAGAACAGTATTTGACATAGCAGAAACAATAATCGCAAAATTAACCAAATTGTCTAGCAGCTCAGCCGCTCTTCTCTTTCTATTTCTCTTCTCACTCTCTTCTATCGCTCTTCTCTCCCACTTCACTACTATCACTACTCTTTCTCTAATCTCTCTCTTCTCTCCCTCTTCACTAGTGTCACTACTCTTTCTCTAATCTCTCTCTTCTCTCCCTCTTCACTACTATCACTACTCTTTCGCTAATCTCTCTCATCTCTCCCTCTTCTCTGCTATCACTACTCTTTCTCTAATCTCTCTCTTCTCTCCCTCTAATCTCTCTCTTCACTACTATCACTATTCTTTCGCTAATCTCTCATCTCTCCCTCTTCTCTACTATCATTACTCTTTCTCTAATCTCTCTCTTCTCTCCCTCTAATCTCTTTCTTCACTACTATCACTATTCTTTCGCTAATCTCTCTCATCTCTTCCTCTTCTCTACTATCACTACTCTTTCTCTAATCTCTCTCTTCTCTCCCTCTAATCTCTTTCTTCACTACTATCACTACTCTTTCTCTAATCTCTCTCTTCTCTCCCTCTAATCTCTCTCTTCACTACTATCACTACTCTTTCTCTAATCTCTCTCATCTCTCCTCTTCTCTACTATCACTACTTTTTCTCTAATCTCTCTCTTCTCTCCCTCTAATCTCTCTCTTCTCTCCCTCTAATCTCTCTTCACTACTATCACTACTCTTTCTCTAATCTCTCTCTTCTCTCCCTCTAATCTCTCTTCACTACTCTTTCTCTAATCTCTCTTCTCTCCCTCTAATCTCTCTCTTCACTACTACCACTACTCTTTCTCTAATCTATCTCTTCTCTCCCTCTAATCTCTCTCTTCACTACTATCACTACTCTTTCTCTAATCTATCTCTTCTCTCCCTCTAATCTCTATCTTCACTACTATCACTACTCTTTCTTTAACCTCTCTCTTTTCTCCCTCTTCACTTCTATCACTTCTCTTTCTCTAATCTCTCTCTTCTCTCCTAAGATATGGATACTGGATTGATGTAAAAAAAATTGTTGAGACCAAACCAAAAAAGGTCAGGTCCTGGTTTGGGAGCAATCCGTTAGACTGCGCTGTTTCATTTCCAAAAGCAGGAGTAAAGAAATGCACGTGCTATTCCTGCTTACTAGTAGAATTGTCGTGGGTTCGAAACCGAATGGAAGTTATTAATCCGTTGAGTTGGACAAAAAAATTAATTCAATTTTTAATCTGCAATTCAATTAGAAGCGTAACTAGGGGGTAGGAAATGACCTCTCTATATTCTATTCCATACTCTTAGCTTCCCTCTTTCTTCCTTTCACGAGGGAACTACTTAGGGTACTCAACGATTTCACGCAAACTTTTTTTTCTGAAAGACTTTTGCCCCGAACCCTCAGAAATGTCATTACCTCTAGCAACTCTCAAAAGTCGATTTTTAAAATATGTTTGAAAAAGTGCAAAGAGGGGAGTTTTTGTTCTCCAGTTTTTAGCATGGGACTTTCACCCAAAACAAAACTGATTTCAAGACAAGAGATATTATTTTACTGTGCAAGATATTATTTTACTGCGATTTTACTGTGGAAGATATTATTTTACTGTGCAAGATATTATTTTACTGTGCAAGATATTATTTTACTGTGCAAGATATTATTCTACTGTGCAAGATATTATTTTACTGTGACTCCACTCTAATCTACTGTGAAATTCCTCTATTCTACTGAGGTCCAGAATCACACCCAAATATAACGGATCCTCCCCCTGATTTACCTTGATATCTGCCATTCGTGCAGCATAAATGATTGGGTCCACCAGTGCTTTTAGGATGACCAGAACATTTGTAGCGATTGTAAATGGGTACAAAACAGCCAATGGTACCTAAAGAATTATTTCTTTTAAATTAAGCGTCTTATACTCGTAAAGTTTTACAGGTATTACTATTCAGTGTAAAATTCAAACCGGTTTAACATTTTTGAGACCCGTAAGTTCAAGCGCACCGATCACGAATATGAATACGGTTCCGGATTATCGACATAATCACACACACAAATGACAGTATGGTGATCCATACTATCATGCCATGTACAATTAGTCTAACCCGGTTAGCAAGCTTCCATAAAATATGCTTGAAGGGCATAATTTAGTAGTTATCAGTGTTTTCCAAGAAAGACTGACTAGGATTTTTTAAAAGGACTAGCGATGGTAAGCTTTAGGATGATGAATTTTATATCCGAGTAGTAATCCTCATGAGTATTCGAAAACTGGAGACGAACTTGTTTCCTATTAACTAGACAGTCGTTGCAGACAATAATGGACCATAGAATAGCTGGCATCCAGCCCAAAATATATGTTCCCAGAATGAGGACAGTGGTTACAACGGCTTTGACGTTTCGCCTTAATTGCTGACAGCTCTGCTCAAAGGGAAATTCATAATCATGTTAGACTGGTATGATGATAATGGCATAGGAATCCGTAGAATTACAAACAGCATTTCATCCCACTCTGTTCAAGCTTCCAAGAAAATATCAATGAACTATAATTTAGTTCTAGCGCGCACTTAAATTTGTTAGATTTAACATAAACCGAGGACAGCTTTTGATGGATAAATCATTGCGGTGAAATAATCAACGCCTGCATTAATTGCCACAGAGCTTCTGTTTAATTTTCTATTTCCTTTCCATTTAACAAATAGCTGGTTGATGAATAACGAGTTCTGCGTCAATCGAAATCAAACCAGGTGGTACTCCGAATTAGCACGTCATTTTTAGTTTCCATATTTGTAGGACTTCAAGGAAAGGGGCACGTGTGCGAAATAATCAAAACTGATTTTCTTTGAACTAACTCATTGAACCTTTACCGCGAGTTGATTTGATACTTGTAGTGAAAATTCCTTGCACGCACTTATTACCGAATTAGACTAATATTTGATAAGAATAGTTATAATTCAAAGGTCTTTTTGATATTATTATTTAGTCTGTTTGTGGAAGGCCTAAATTAAAGTCACAATGAAACATCATAAATGTAACGGCTTGCGTTATCTGAATGAAGAATCTGGAATACAAGTGATCAATTCGTCTTGATGCTTATTATGGGTTAGCAAAGTAAACTCGTAAACAGATGGAATCAATGCAATACCTTCTTGTTTGTCATGTCGTGTTTCTTTTGCTCAAAACCATCATTTAGTTTATTTGTTGGTATTATTTTAACCGACTGCCGAAGTGCCGACTGGACTGTCATTTTTGACTCCATTTGGAAATGGAAAAGACTACATATGGTGAATCGCACTACGAGTGCATAGTATAGTAACAATGAATTAGGTAGTAGTCTGTAGTGAATTTTATTTACCTGATATCGCAGTCGTTGGTTATGATGACTGCGGACTATGAAGAAAATATGAATGTAAATCAAAGACATGAGTATCAGAGGAATAAAGAAAAAGGACGAGAAAACAATTCGAAATGTGCCGAGTTCAAGAAATTTCCACTCGTTACAATGCTCGCTTAGAAATCCAGATCCTCGTTGGCTGGAAAAGTATATAAAGATGATAAGAATTGGACAACTCCAAGACCCCAGAATTATTCCCCAAGCAGTCCGTCTGGTCATTGTGGCAGCATAGTGGAGTGGGCGAATAATTCCAATCCAATGGTTGATAGCGAGTGCTAAGAGGTGAGTCACGGTGACCAAAATACCACCAAGTCTGTGTAGAGGAAATGTAATTAGAAGGAAAAGTTGTATAGGTTAGCCAAAAGTAGGGGTCAACCAAGTTTTTTCTAATCCTTCATCGGATCGGTCCGCGAGTATTGAATATCTCGTTGCCTTCAATTGATTATAAACTTTTTATTTCCGTCCTCAAAAAAATTCTCCCGTGACAATTATGTAGTCCACGTATTAATTCCTTCCGATCGTCATAATGTATTCGTGTCATCTCCACGAAATAATTTCAGTTCAAATCAGAATATAAGAAAGTAAATGAGGAGTTATGGAACAAAATATATTGAGAGTTTCCCGAAGTGGAGGAAGGAAAGGATATTTACATTAACAAACAACCCCACAGTCAGTATAAGATGCGTAAAGTACGTTCAACCTATACAGACTACGGTGCAGAGGGTGTCTTCTTTTTTATTTACACAGTTTCCAATGGTCCAATGGTACCTTTCTTAACCGCGCGAGCTAGATACTTGAAATTTTGAACATACACAGCCCTTAAGTTACTCTTCATCGAAAAAAATAGTAATTTTCAAAAATATCCAAAACGCCGAAGAAATTGGATGTTAAAGTGGATTTCAGGATTCGAGAAGTTTCCAAACGACATTTCATGCGGATCCCTGTCGGTACATAAGCTTCTCTATTAGAAAACCGAATTAAAAAAAAAACGTGAGACTGACGTCGAGGGTCTTGACAGGGATCTCTGCCTTGGGAATGATGGTCATTCCGAGTTTTGACCTCAAGTCTTCTGTACAGGGGGTGGTATTCGGGGATGCGCGCGACGAATCTTCGTCATGGTGGAAAAAAACTTTGACGGTATCTCCTGGATATAATTCTGGAACTTTTTCCAAAATTGGTTTCAACACGTGCTGAATGAAGTATTCCGAGATAGATGTTACATTTTGGCGCACTTTGATGAGAGGGATGACTCCACGACCCCGTCAGAGCACCGACATACATAAATCGCTCGCAAACTTCAGTTTTGGCTTGTTTTTTAAGGGACGTCGATGAGGTTTTTCCTCCACAGCGGGAGGAAACATAACTCGATACATCTGTTTTTTCGACGAAATCCGACAGAGATGAGTATGTTAGTCACTGTGCTGCCAGATACCGTAATTCCATCCATTTTCATCTCGTTGGCAACCGTATTTCTGAAAAACGGTCCTCGGAAACTTTCGGAATCCCGAAATTCACTTCAACATCAAGTTTCTTTGGCATTTTGGAAATTTTTGAAAACTACAACTTTTTTTTCATTAAGAGTAACTTAAGGGCCGTATATGTTCCAAATTTCAAGTTTTTAGCTCGCACGGTTAAGAAATGAGAACCATTGGAAACTGTGTAAATAAAAAAGAAGACGCCCCTGTAATTAATGCGACCTGAGGGTTTTCTTATAATTACGGGATAGACCGGTCTGGTGCCACAAGATGAAATTTGTATAAGTTGGTGTTCGTTAATCGTCTTTCTCCACTTATACCCATCCCCTAAGACAGGAAAATTGTTATTTGGTTATTATACTGAGCTGTTTGGGCTATGGAACTTTGTGGTGTTAATTAAGAATCTATGACTAATAAGCGAGACAGATAGGAATATTTAGATTGGATATTCAATTGTGAAGGGGATCAGTTTCGAAAATTCAAGAAAATTATTGTTTTAGTGGACGGATGTGGAGATTGTACACATTTCATAGAATGTTATGAATGATTTAGATTCAACGAGCGATCACGCTCATCGGCGCTGCTGTCCACGAAACTAGAGTTAGTTTTAATGGTTTAGTGGTCCCTTGTACACAGAATGAGATGGGGTCATCCTTTTTGTTGAGTACAAGATGTACGGCAATTTATTAAAAAGCGATTTTCACTTGAGCGACCTGGAGAAAATGTTTATTTCTACAAGTTGATAAATGTTATGTTAGATACATACTGTCTTCCTTTTTTCACTTCGCCGTGATTAATGAGAAAGACTTTGTATTGGAAAGGGTGGTTGATTGATAGCTTTTAACTTTTTATCATAAAATGAAAGTTGTTGGCAAAGAACGACTGAATTACTTACCGGAACCCTTCAATGGTGAGCTTCAGACAGTTGCTGATTGTAATGTCATGTACCCGCGGCAAGTAGGAATTAATGAGTAAACCAGTTCCTAAGATAAGGGATGCGTAAGCATCTGCCAAAGCCAAAGAAATGGAGAAATAAAGTGTCGGAGACATTGGTTTTCGACACCATCGTGCTGAGATCACAATGACCAAGTTGACTAGAATCGTGAGGACGCAAAAGAAGAGCATGGGTGGTATGACACGAGAGTACAAGAAGCTCACATTGACTGGATTGGTTGAATTTGGCAGCGACAAATAGACATTTTCATTCACCACATACGACGTCTGGTTGTTCACGGACAAGAATGTCAGGTCTCCCTCTTCGCCATCACTTGAGTTTGTGGACGAAACCTGGATTTCATCAAGCTCAATAACCGAAAAGTTCAGTGGAACGGATATGAGATTATCGTTGAAGTTTCGCTGAAAGTTGTCAGGAAACAAAAATTGGTTCTTTGGATTGTCGTAATGCCTCACCTGCTGATGATGATGGCCGTGTCGCAGATGTGGCGTATGAATTGTCGTCATCGTGAACTCCTATTAAGAGAATAAAAAACTTGAGTTCGAACACCAAATTGTCTCTGAAGACTGAAGATTGTTCACCCGAATCAGTGCAATGTAATTAATTAGGGTATGGTTTTGGACGAGATGCGCATAAGAAGTCCGACATGGACCTCGTTACCATGATTAAATAAGTTTAGTCATTAAAGTTTCAGGAACCTTGTTAGTGTCAAACCATTAATCTAATTTGATTCGACTTTACAAGAAAGTGGATTGATCAAATATCTAGCCATGTCATGCGTCGAGTAATTGTAGTTCAGATTTCGTAGTAGTTAATACATAGTAATACAATGTAATATAGTAGTTACTAGTCAGTCAGGTTCAAACCTATGCGGAAAGATGGAGAGACGAATATATTTTCTTAAAATTCGGAATTAATTCCACTTCCCTTCCACTGACTTTTGTCGGAGTTCTTGACATTTAAACTCTTTTTTCTTACCAGGACATTATTTGACTACGAGTCTTTGAAAGTACCGAGTACTCTTCAACGCGCCGATTCGAAATGAGGTGACCTTAAAAGTCGTCACCAACAGAAACTTATAGTGTGATACGATGGGAGTACAGAATAAGAATAATAAAAATAAAACCCCACCCCAGTATTTCTCCAGTATTGATGTTCAAACTTCAGTTTGGTTCTGAGATGTTCAAGTATGTGTATCAAATTTGAGGGATCGAATACTAGAGGACCTTACCGTAATAAATCACCGTTATGGAATTGTCAAACCACGCATTGTTTCAAAACTGAAGACAGTTGAGCAAATGTACATTCATTCAGGCACGAAAGTAAAGTGACAGCTAATCAATTTGGATTTATTCGTTCCATTTGTTTTTGAAAAGGAACGCGTGTTATGCCACCGTTTAAAGAGTATCTGCAAGTTACGAAAACTGAGAAATCCTTAAGGAATACCGTTGTCCTCAGGTTTTATTAATATGTGTATTGTTTGTGTTGTAGCATGATTCTTAACTGATGATGCCTCCTGTGATAGTCATAAGACAAATGGTTTCTTCATTTTTCGAGTTTTCTCTAATTAAGTTTACCCGGGGGTTAAGTACTCCCTCCTGGCATTACTACTTTTTATTCAACCTTCCACTTTTAGTGCTTTGATGTGAATACTAATGGGTTCATTAATTTTTCCTGACTTTGTGTCTGATGCAATACTTGTGTAGGAAACTGAAATTTTCGAGACTGGTGTATAGAAATGCTAACTTTTTTCTCCGGGTAAGTGAAATTGTGTGTCAAAGTGGAATCAGGGAGTTCCTGGTTGTCGGAAAAAGTAAAATCGTTTCGTCTTCACTCGAGTTTGAACCTCCTTTCTTTCTACTTCGTAAACGACTGGAATCCTTAAAGTCCAATGCATTCCCTTCTTGCATTCCGCTTCCTTAGTTTTGTTTTTGCTATTTTTATACAGAATACAGCCAGGATAATATGTGATTTCTCGATGTCATCTTTCATCATTGCCAAGCAGAATTTTGATAATTTCAATCATCAATACACTGAAACCTGTCTTTGTGATGCGTCATGTAATATCCGCTGAGAATTGTGACCACCTTCACTACATGATCTTCATTTACCAGCTTTGAGTAGGACGCGTGGGACGCGTTTAGCACATTGCTATTATGTTCTCTTGTAAAAGAAACATGGTTGTTACCTTTCTCGTGTATTGATAAAAGGAACACGATTCCATAGTTGGCAACAACAACTTCTGAAAAATGTTTGCTGCGGTAATCACTTCGGATGATGATGCCAATGAAGCGTGATAAAGACACCAAACGGTTTTTTCATCCACTGAAAACCTGACATAAAGTTTTGATCTCAAATGCGTAGGGTTGCAAATTGTGAACTATAACTTCCAGGAAATATTTTCTTCCGAGTTCTCGTGCGAAGTTAGGGAGATAAAATAGATACTTTCACTGGTGAGAATGTTGGGCACGTTTCCTGTACGGAATGGGACGGTGCCCGATGTTATGAAATTAGCGACAATGATCTTTGCCTACAAAGGCAAGGGTGAAAAGTCTAAAACGACAAATTACCGGTCTGTCTCCTTGATCTCCTTCAACGCTAAGGTATTGAGCAGTTAGTCTAACTGTGAATATCTTGAAGAGGGATATAAATTGAACATCAACCAACACTGCTACAGTAGACACTTATATTTCTAAACCTTTTGATATTGAATCTTACAAGAAACTTCTTCATGAACTGGCTTTTGTTGGAGTTGGAGGGAAAATGCTGAAATGGTTTACCTCATTTCTACACAGACGGTATTTACGAGTGAATAAGATTCAACATTCGAAGATTGTCAAAATTAAGCTGGGATATTCCGGGATGGGGCGCTTGGCCCCTCCTTTTCTGGTTTCTTGTAAATAGTTTGTCACAGCTTCGATATCAATAAATGCCCTTAAAATCTACGACATTCTCTTTGAGCATGTTCACTTGTTCAAGCACACGGACCTATATAAATGATATCCTAAACTGGGACATACACGTTCTAAAATGTAACCTCAACACTAACTTCAAGAAAGCATCAATTGTACAGACAAAAACGATTTTTCTCCGAGTCCCAGATGGAAATGTTTTGTAATAGTTTGATCCTTGGGGTTCTGGATTACCGTCTTCCTCTGTAGGGAAATCTCAACAAATCTGCCATCGACTTCATCGACAAAATTTTACTCGGTATATCGGGAAAAGTGGTCTTCAGAAGAAACGTTAAAATTGACAAATTTTTACATCTTGCGCAATCTAATTACAACTGACAGAAAGACGAAACGTATAGGCATAAAAATTATTAAAAATATAGTGCAGAAAAATTGTTCCCCGGCTTTGTGTATCATTTTCAAGTCTCGATGCTATCATACTCAGAGAAATTTTTATTAACGTCAGAAAGTTCCACAGCCCGAACAGTTCAGTACGATAACCAAATTGTTTTCATTTGGTGTTCAATATTCCGACAAAAATGCATTATTTTTAGAACACCTATTTTGGCTTAAGGACACTCTAAACAACAAACTAGCACGGAGATTTGCGTGTATTTTTTTGGGTTCACCATTCCCATTCGATTGACCCTCCTGCTGGACTGACCATTCTGGAATTTGTTGGGCAGGTTCCCTAGGATGTCAGGAGGGTCTTCCGCTTGGGTCACAGGTCAAAATTTATAGGTATCACCTAGATTATTTAACTTTCCTCATAAGGTTGGTCGATACCCTCTGTTAGCAACAACGAAGTTGTTGATTTCTACATTTTT
>JAQGCA010000987.1:0-20839 GCA_034698945.1 Protaphorura quadriocellata
CTGATTAACTTGGAGTTACTGGGCTAACTCGGAGAGTACTAACTAGGTCTGGTCTGGTTCCTAGCTGGAGTCTGACTAGGTCTACTATGGTTCATAGCTGGAGTCTGACTGTACTCAAAACACACACACACTGAACTCCTGGACTTTCAAGTCCCACGGCTACTGTACACTCCACTACGCACCTGACTACACTACTGCAGTATTCCCTTACCCCACTATCGCCACAATATATAGGCAAGAAATGAAGTTAATGAACGCAGACATGGTGAAGTCATTAATTAATACATAAAGCAGACACAAAATTTAAAGCCAATAGTGAAGATGATACGTGATTTCAAGGTCTTTTATGGTTGTCTCCGATTCTTTGTTCGTCTAAAAATAAAATTGTAAATTGCAAGTAGCAATTTGCCAATAGTATATTTTCCCACCATTTTCAAATGGAACGCTTTGCACACCTTTACGTGCCAGAGAAGGCTAGTCAGTCTTGGCTGGATTTTGGTTACGTTATAGCACTTGACCTGCTGAACAGATTTAGCTAGTGTAATGAGGGTCAGGCCTGGGCAGCTAGTCTGGATTGAGATAGGAGAATCAAGTGGAGTTATAGCAAGTGTTCCATATAGCCCTATATCCAGTGTGTATACTATAGGGCCTTGCTTGGAATTCGAAAACCTCACCAGTGAAAAGGGCCTGTAATTCGCTAATTGTAATTAATAATTTTGTTGAAAATTAAAGACTATCAGCTTAATTCCGTAATGGGAGCTTCGAATAAAATGGTTAAAAAATTCACAAATGCTTAATTAGCATGCCAATTAGTTAATTGCAATTAATAATTAAGTTAAGTTGAGTTTAGTATTAAGGAACTAGTCTAGATTGCGTTCACTGTTGTATTAAGTGAAGTCAAACATCGCTCATAAGACACACAGTTAAATTCGGAAGCAGTCATCAGAGTTCAATGTTAGAATTGATGGTAGTCGGAGAATAGAATGGTTCGTTTTTAACTTACCCCCTTCATATACAGTATTCCTCATACCGTCATGACAATTTAAAAGTTATATGTCGATCTACAATTTACCTGAGCCAGAAGTTTGCAAAAGTCAAGTACTCAAAGTACACCATTAGAAGTGTTACAATTGTCAGAAGCGCGCAGAATATGGAACTAAATTCAAATAGACAGAATAAAACAAGAGTGACTTGTGTTTTGTAGGAGTCAGGCAATGCAGTGTACAGATAACCAGGGTTGTCCGAGCATACCAGAAAAGTCAACACAAACGGTCCAGTGTAACCAATCATAAGTGAGACAAACAACTGAAGACATTTCTCTCTCCAATTTGGATCCACATGTTCGGTTCCCAATTTTAACAGACCTGCATAAAATTGACATGGGTTAATTTAACCGCATATACTTCTCTCCTACTAGTGTTATATTAAGTTCTAGATAGTTCTTGTTAACTCGAAGTTCTAGTTCTAATTCTAATTAGTTCCAAAGTGTAATTTAATTCTACACGGAAGCGTGAGAACTATAACTAATGAACTCAATTAAAACTCAACTCCAGTAGAGCTCCGCGTGATAATTTAGTTCTAGTTCTAGTTCCTAGAGTGCATGCATTTTAGTTCTGGTTCTAATTCCGGGAACTAGACCTAGAACTAAACTAAGAACTAATATAACACCACCCCTTACACTTGTAAAATCTACAAATGTTATTCAAATGAATTAACTAACAATAACATACCATAAGTTTTGTTGAAATTTCTGACCAGGTGTTGAAAGTACAGAATGTCTCTCATAAAGAGTGAATTTGTCACCACAATGTTAAACATTGAGCCATGAATATATAGTAAAAGGATATGCATAATGGCCTCATCTAATTTACCTGCGCTTTGGTAGCGGGCAAATGTAGTTGGGAGTCGGATCAACACAAAAGCCATGTACACGGACCCAATGAATGTAAGAATTGCTGACGGATATTGTTTCCATTTTTTGGTTGATGGGGTTGCTCTACATTCCTCTGGGTTCCAATCTTGTGGTGTGAGACCTATTTTGCAATTTTGGCGAATAATGAAATTAATAAGATGGGATTCGACTTCTGTCAACATTCTAAACCTTTGGAGGAAAAAGTTAGGAGTCTGGAGAAAACGGTTATCCTTTCGTAGTTTGATCTCTCTCGGAACTTTAGTTTAAATGTAAGAACTTTCCTGACGACACACGACAATGTCCGTAGTTTTATCTGAAACTTCAGGGTCAACGTCCATGGATATAGTCGCTTAATAACTTTGTATTTAAATGGTCGTAATTATAGTGAACCGTGAGCAAAACGCCCATTCAATTACTGGAATAGTCTCTGACTATTAAGCTGTGAAATGTGAAGTCGCAAATTTAACACGACTGGTCTCGAGTGAAACGGTATCTCTAATAGGTGTTTAGTTCGAAGACTTTTTCATTTCAACCTTGGACAACTTTATATTTCTCAGACCTTTTCTGTTTACCACGCAGTCAGTTGAGGAAATACACTCAAGGAAGTGCTTGCAATTCGAAAGCGAGTTTATAAAAGTGATTGGTGCGATTGTATTATAAGTGATATAATTTTCGCATGAGTCTGTTGTTGTTTTTGTGCACAATACGCCGTAGGTGGTGATTTTGACTTGCGAGGTCGACACCCAGAATCACGCTCCCTATGTAATTACCAAGGTACAATCGGCATTCCGAACCTGACGTTTATTTAACAGCACGTGGTGCATAGTGACATCTAAATGATGAAGACCTTGAAAATTGAATACGGAACTTGTTATTTTAAGCGTCTAGTCAAATCGAAGCAATAATAATTATAGAGTTAATAGACAGAAACATTGGCCTTAGGTCTCATGCCTTTATCTATTTTGTGAGAATCTCAATAACAAGCAATTAAATCACTTTCTTAATATCTTAATATTACAATGGTACTCAATACTAACCTTCGGGGTTTTCTAATTAGTTTTCTTATGTCAATCATAATGAGATTGTAATATTTAAATACCAAATGGATATCTCTTGAACTGTGAATTTTTTTGTTATAAATGACATAAATTCTTACTCTTTGGTCAATGAATTACAAGCAAATATATTCCAGAGCTGTATAATTTAATATATTTCTAAATTGACTTAATTTATGCATTCTACTCAATCATTACAATAATTTTAATTGAATTATGTACTACATTTATAACCGCTGTTTAGTTTGACGATAGTTTGGGAATTACATTTTATTTCTTATACACAATCTGGTCATCACAGAGTGGCGGAAATACGTTATAGGAAGTCGTTGCAATATGACTTAATTGACAGGCATGATTTGAGAAATTGCAATTTAGGTGCATGGGGATGCGAATATGTGGCACTTCTACTTCCGAATGAACCAAGTACAACTTTTAACTCCTTCATTCTCCTATTTCTTACTGTTCAAATATTATCAACCGCCAGTTGTGTACAGTTAAACACTCGGACACTCACTGTATGATTGTGTAATTAAATGTACGTTATTGAATGTCCGAATGAAACGCCTAGGGTTGTAAAATTCCCGCGTATTTAATTTTTGGGTATATACCCTGGGTAAATACCCGGGTACATACCCGGGTGTTTACTCATATTGGGGCGATATGATACATAAATTGTTAAAAGTTTACAATTTTTCACAATTTTGTAATTAACATAAATTGCAAACGCTAAGCTGTAGAATTCCGAGACCACTTGACACTATTTCGAAAATGTTTGGTCTACATTGTGTGAATTTTTACTTTTTTTGTGTACTAATAAATACCCAGCGGGTATAAATTCAAAGCACCCGGGTATGTACCCTCGGGTATTTACCCTTTACAACCCTAGTAACGCCTATTTAATTACACAAAAATCATTGACTCTTTAGCCTTGAATGTGCAGACGAAAGTTTAATTAGGTGGTATCAAATTAAACGGCGCCTCTAATAGCTGTGTAGTTCAAAGTCTACGGTCGGGTTTTAATTTCAACCTTGGACAGCACTATTTTTGCCACGCTCGCTTTGTTTACCACGGTTGTGGAAATACACTCAAGGAAGTGCTTACAATTCGAATACGAGTTTATAAAAGTGATAGGCGCGATTGTGCATAAGTGATATAATTGTCGCATGAGTCTGTTGTTGTTTTCGTGCACAATACGCCGTAGGTGGTGATTATGACGTTCCAGGTCGACACCCAGGATCACACGCTGCCATTGTAATTACCAAGATACAATCGGCATTCTGAACCTGCCGCTTACTTAACAGCTCAAGGTGCATAGTGACAACTGTTCAAATCCTGGAAAATTGAAGACGGAACTTGCTATTTTAATCGACTACTGAAATCGGAGCAGTAGTAATTAATAGGTCATAGACAGTGACAGTGGCTTTGGCCTTGGGTCTCATTTATTTATCAATTTTGAAGGAATCGTACAGAAATAAAAATATGATTGTCTATCATTCTTGGAATTGCTATTACGAAATTCAATTACTTTCCTATGACTGTTAGATAAACCTAACTTTGTAATGGTCCACAATAGGTATGTAGCTTCCGGGTTTAGTAAATAGATTTAATATGCCAATTTTTACAACATTGTATTAATTATACATAAATTAGTCATTGTAGTACGACAGGCCATCATCGTACTTCCTAAATTAAGCAAATGAGAATTCACCATTTAAATACAGGAATAGCCATTGACTCTTAAACTATTAAAAGTGAAGTCAAAACCAAAATACATGTACCCAATCTGATGAGGAATGAAAAATGCTGGTAGGGAATGTCAATATATTTCGTTTCGATATCTTCGATGTGAAACAAAAATTAACTTGGGAAACTGAACATAAAGTAAGAGTAGGAATAACTCACATGAGTCAATCAATAATATAGTATATTAAGTACACTTCGGGCTTTTAACATAACAGGACTAAGTAAACACAAAATCGTCGTACCCACTATGTCATAGGTTTCCTCACGTGTAAAATGTCTATTGTGACTTGAGTTACAAATTGTTCGCACAGTTCTTCTTATGGGTGTTCAAAGTATCAGGTCTTCTGAAACCCTTTTCACACAAGTCACATTTGTACGGCTTCCCTTCATTGTGAGTTATTAAGTGAGAATTCAAATGAGATTTTGATTTGAAACTCCAAGGACACTCCTCACACTTGAAAGATTTTACACCAGTGTGAATTCTCATGTGAACAGTCAAATCAATCCCTCTTGCAAAACCTTTGGCACACTCCTCACATTTGAAAGGTCCCTCAGCAGCGTGAGTTATCATGTGAACATTGAAATTACTTTTGCTGTTGAAACTCTTATCACACTTATAAGGCTTCTCTCCAGTGTGAATTCTTAAGTGAACATTCAAATCTGACTTGGTCTTGAAACTCTTCGCACACTGAGCACACTTGTGTGGTTTTTCTCGAGTGTGACTTCTCATGTGACGAGTTGACTGACGCTCCGTTGCGAAATCCTTGGCGCACTCTTCACACTTAAAAGGTGCCCCTCTATTTTGAATTTTTTTTTGGCAAGACAAGACAACATCCTTCCGGGAATATTTGTCTTGCTTGTGATCCTTGCCCAGCTTTCGATCGGACTTAAATCACGTGATGTATTGTAATCAGGATCACTGTCACTTTTTGCCGTGGACTCAAAACTCGAATCTTCAGAACAATTCATTCCTTCAATGTCCTCGTCTGCCTCGCATTTGATTTCATTGGCTGCTGACATGTGCAGCGGGTCACGCGTAGGTTGATCAACAGTATGAGTGGCCCTGACGAGTTCACTTAATTTCTGAATGTACTTCTGACATGTCTCACAGTCTCGCTCACACTGGAGAAGGTCCAGATACAATTGATGGAGCTCCGTCTCCTTAGAGTTGATTGACTCATACTCTAGAGGTGTTGAGTTAATTTTGGACAATATTGCAGCTGAGTCGACGTCATCTTCTGCGTTTGATGTGGAGTTGCGATCAATGTCATTCACCTTATATAGGGTGTTTTTTATCTCTCAGACTACTTTGAAACTTTGCGCGTCGCTAACTTAATTACATATTTGTTGAGGTCGGTGCACAATTTTTTTTTAAATTCGAAAAAAAAAGTCAAGTTCAAAATTTCACAAAATAAATAAAATTCAAAATCTTAAAATATTAAAATTTCTAAAAAAAGTTTAAAAGTAGTCTGAGAGATAGTAAACGCCCTGTATATAAAAAATATTAGTTATCATTCGCTTCAAGAATTGTCGCATAATACAAAGTGGTGGAGAACTTTTATTGATGTCAAAGAATTTTCAAATTCCTAAGTTAAGTTAGCAATGGTTGGATATAATGCTAGGCGGAAGTGTTAGGAATGAACTAACCTCATATTTGATGTCGATTTCATCATCGCTAGATCCAGTTTGAATATTAACTGTGTTTCGGTGAAATTCGTCTACTTCCAGTGGTGAGTTTGAGTCCCGTTCATCCTGCTCTTGCTCCACCGCTGAACCACCAGGAATGATTTCACGATTATCATCTGAATTGATGAATTCGTCCTTCACATCTGACACCAATTGTAGAATTCGGAAATGACAATATTTTTCGACATCGTGTGTAACCCACTCGTTCTGAAAACTCCGAGAACACGTCTGGAAGGAATTAATATTTTCTTAAAGACAAATTATTCAGCAAATTATTAAGGGTTCATTGTCATAATCACTTAATGGCTATTCACGGGAGTTCATTGCACTGTTATATATTTTTTTATAATCCAGAATTCCGGCTGCTAATTTTAAATTGAAAATACTTAGGAATCATTGGCATTGGTGTGTCGTATAAATTATAATCCATTAAAAATACCTCATTCTATTCCGTTGCTACACAGTATTCCCATTTCCCATTCGCTAATTCTATATATATACAAAAAAAATTAATTCTATGCGTTTGAGAAAGAGAAAATGAAAAATGCTCTCATTTCATCAAATTGTTTGATTCCATGCCAAAGAAAATATCGTCAAATCGTAAATATATTCCTAGATTCGTAGGAAAGGAAATTTAAAAACTAAAACTATCTTTAACTGTGAGAACATGTCGACTTCTGAGTTCTGACGTGTCTGAGATTGAGATAAATTCAAAAATTGTACAGAATTTGACAATTCTTTTATTGGGTTAATCTGACGGCATTACGCTTATTTTTCAACTTTGTTTGACAATTAAAATTGTTCAATAATTTATTTGAATTTGTAAGTATTTGCACGAATTCACCTCAACACATCCATATATTCGTATTGACAATGATAATGAAACTGAATTGAAATCACAAATGTCAAGTGAAATTTTTCCAGAATTTCTCGCTACACACAATTTTTTTGATTGTCCGCTCCTACATTAAAATTTATTAGTATTATTAGTTTCATTGTCTTAATTTTGTTAATGTAATTAAACGACTGCTAAACTGTCATTGAATTTAAATAAATCCGTCATTTTACCTTTCCAAGTGAGCGACCTTTTTTTCCAAAGAAATCCTGGGCAGGTTTACGAAAATATTTATTGTTATTTATAAAACGAGTGCATGTAAATGCATAATAACCATCGTTTTTGAACCAAATTAAGAATTTTTCAAAGTTCCGTACATTGAGAATCCTGGTTGTTAAAATTTCCCACCTATTCATTTCGGTCTGTCACCATTGACTCTACTCGATGGATTTTGGGGAGAATAGGGAACCTTCTGACGAACTTGTTCTATGATTCCGGTAATACATCGGAATAAATTCCGATGTATTATAATATTACATCAAGTTACTCTGGGAAATGTTTTACTTTCAGAACACATATTTATTCTTGACTTTATATTTTTTAATTCAGTGAGTAATTCTATTTAACATGCAGTGAAACGGCAGATTATTCGTGAAAATCCTAGTCGCGAAAGACTTTACCCACGCCAGAAGCCACTCGTGCATTTTTTAAAATGAGTGATTACTTTAGCAAAAAAGAGAGCATATGTGGAATTTTGGTAAAGAAATTGTTTTGGGTTTGCTTTATGTAAATGAATATTTTAATTGATTCAATATACCATTCTAAGTGATTATGATTCATTGAAGAAATGAAATAATTAAGTTCTGTTCTTCTATTCCAGACGCGATATAATAAATTTTTTTTTTTTTAAATTTTCATATTTCCTAAATGGCTCTAAAATATATAAAAAATATTCATCGCTTTAAACGTATAACCAGTTGCCGAATGCCGACTTGCATTGATTGGATTATACACGCTGTCCGAAATGCTGCACTTGAGATTTTTCATGCCTATATCATAATGAAGAACAGAAGGCGGTAGTGTGGGGTGAGTGGTCGGGTTAATATAGGTTTCTGTGCTGCCGACTGCGTGACTATATGAAGAACGGTGGTTTTGGCGAGAGAGATGTTTCAGCAGTTAGCATCGCGTTACAGACAGACGGACGGACATTGGGATTTTATAAGCCCTTTACAGGACTGCGTCAACGGGCTAGTAATTGGGATGATCGCAAAGAACTTGTCCTAAAAGTTTACCTCTGCACGTTTTAACGATGCAAATTAATAGTTGTGAACAAAATTGCAATATTTTTTAAAACTTAATTGTAGGTGTATCAACACAAAGGATTCGCGGCGCCGTCTGTAATCCGCCATGCCGTGCCATAAGATTCAATTCCAATTTTCAATATAAAATTAACAATTGTAAAAGGCTTGCATATCAAATGAGCAATATAAATTCCTAAACCACAAATAGCCAATTTAAATTTAATATGTTACAGCAAGAATTACAAGGTAACCCCGCCAGCTGATCAAAGAGTTCAATAACCAGACCAAGCTTGTTGGGTAATTTAGGTCATCCAAATGACGAGTCCGAAATTTTTTTTCTGTCAAAGTGAAATTCTAACCCGCAAGAGGTCATCAAAGGTCAAATCCGGAGGAAACGTGGGTTAAAGGGTGGGACTTGGGCGGCCAGAGGCTGTTTTTTCACTTTCATGTTAGAAAGCCTCCTCCGGCCTCCCAAGTCCCACCCATTAACCCACGTATATTTCCTCCGGATTTGACCTTTGATGACCTCTTGCGGGTTAGAATTTCACTTTGACAGAAAAAGAATTTCAGACTCGTCATTTGGATGACCTAAATTACCCAACAAGCTTGGTCTGGTTATTGAACTCTTTGATCAGCTGGCGGGGTTACCTTGTTAGTGCTTTACTATTGCGCCGTGAACAGCATATGTAGATAAAAACACCTGCGTTTCATTTGCGCATTAAAACTCTATTAATAAGTTTTGAAATTTACTTTGAGTTATATTTTTCAAACCTCCAACGCTTACTCCGTAAGTTTTTGTTTTATCGGCTACGAGTTACAAAATACCTTATCTGTTATAACAATAAATCCTGACAAAGGGATTAAAAACAAGACCAGAAGCGACTTTTATGATTTCGCTTCCCAGGGAGTCGGGTATCCGTCGAAATTCTTGGAAGTACAGGTGGCTGATTGTGCCTTTGGGCATTTTGGTTCGGAATAGCTTTTATTTTAGGAAAATAAGGCACAGTAAGCGTTTGTGTCTCATAGGAAAAGTACTAAAATTCAAGGTAAAGTTTTCCGGTTTTATGCGTTACATTTTATTAGTTACATATTTGTCGATTATTTTGGACAACTACCGAGGATGTAATTTGGCATACCATTTGGCTAATTATCCGAGGGAATTATACACAGAATTAAGCTGTTTTGAATTCGAATATGCAATTATTGCCTTGTAAGAAAGGAGGCCACGGAAATAGGATTTTCGGCCATGTTGAGTCATAATTGTGATGCAGTGGTTTTCGTCAAATTTATGAAGGGTACAAAAATCAAACTTACCTCAATGTCAACCTGAGAACCTGACTGTGGTGACTGCAAGAGAGTTGACTCAAAAATTCCAATGTTTGACCTCCCCTGGCCAAGGTCAAGTTGAGAAAATGTTGAGGAAGAAAAGAAAAATGTGGCAAGTTTGTCTCGACTTTAGAGCATTTCTCTGTCAATCCGGCTAGCTAATGTTAATATTTTTTATGGAAATGAATAACGGAATTGGCTTTATAGGATGCACCCATCGATGGGGCATCTCGCCCCGAAGTCGGAATTTGGAAATTCAAAATTCTAGTGTGTCAAAAATCGATTTCAAAATGGGACTAATTTCCTCGCGGAGGGGGCTGGGAGTGCTTAGGTGGGGCTCGGCCATCATGGATCTATACTGTTGTGGTCCTCCGGTAAACAGTCTATCAGATATGATGTTGACGTTATTTCAGGTTAATGTCATTCGGGGATTTATAGGGTAGGTGCCAATACCATAGTTAGTCACTACCCAATGTACTACTGCATATACGAAATCAGCCATTTTGAATGACCTTGGACAAGTTGAACCCGTGACATGTGGTGACCTCTGGACATCCATTCTACGGTTTTGCACTGTTTGATGCCAATACCTTAGTTGATCACTACACTAGGGACTAATACATATTAAAAATCAGCCATTTTGGATGACCTTGGACGAGTTGACCCCGTGACCTTTGACCTTGTACTGGGTCATTCAGAGGTTTTCAGGCATAGTTGCCAATACTAAAGTTGGTCACTGCGGCAAAGGCCAATAATGCCCAATAATGCCTCTCTCAAATTCCTTATTTAAGAAAGCTTTAACATATAAAATTAGCTACCATGCCGAATCCTCTCTAACCGCCATTGCACGGACGGGATTGGCTAAAAATCGGGGGGTGTGGTTTCATTTTCAAAACGTTTTTAATCGCGTCCCATGCCACAATCCGATCAGGTGCGACCACATTATGGTACCTGGGGATGCCCAGTACGATAATCAAGTTTGACCCTATCGGATCGGCGTATGGCGTACGGCGATGTTGAGGTCACAAGGTCACACGGAGAAGCGCCTTTTTTTAAATTTTTGAATGGGACAAATTTCTAAAATTATCTTCCAAAAATTAGGAAAAATATGAAATAGAACACTTACATTCTATCTCTTCGACATTTTGTTGTACACTCGATGGAATAATTAATTAGCTAATAGGTCAACACGAATAAGTCAGAGGTCAATCAAAATTTCATAAAAAAAATTCTACCTCGTGATTACTAAAAATTAGGGTTAAATAATAGATCGAAATCAAGGTGATCGCACAACCTCAAATTCTGGCCTAGCCGGATTGACGGAGAAATGCTCTTTAGTTCCCGCGCCCATGGAAAGTTGAGACAAACTTGCCGCATTTATATTTTTTCCTCAACTTTCCCTGTGGAAGTCAAACGTTGGGATTTTTGAGTCAACTCTTTTGCAGTCACCACAGGCAGGTTCTCAGGTTGATATTGAGGTAAGTTTGATTTTTGTACCCTTCATAAATTCGACAAAAACCACTGCATCAAAATTAAGACTCAACATGGCCGAATATCGTATGTCCGTGTCTAACCTCCTTCCTTTATCACCATCACGCGTCAAAAATGTGAAAGGTTTAACCCGAATAAATTCTACACTAACCCAGGGAACGCAACGTCAGGGCGAATGTCTTCAGAAAAATTTGAAATACGTACAACCTACGTAAATTTGAAATACTAAGCACATCCTGCGATTAGAAATCTGGAATGCTATGTCATTCCACACGCATGTCAGGTTTAGGTCAGCAGTTGACCTTTATTTGAATTTTGGTGGCGTTTGTGTGACGAATCCGGACCACAGACAGACTCCGTTTGTTCCTTCGGGACAGTGTAAGAGCACGCGAGCGAGCGGGGTGGGGAAAAGTGAGACAAGTCGGACGACTGTCATGTCAATCATATGAATACTATTTTGAACAAAATTGCAATAATTTGATTTAATTCAACTAAATTAATTTCTGGCGTATCAGAATCTCAGGTTATAATTCTATGTAGCATGTGGCTACACACGTGCACACGAGTACAATTTTCAAATGCCAGTGAATTCACAATTGTGTGCTGCACGGGTTGCATATAAAATGAGTCGTACAGAAAATTTAAACTATAAAGATAGCCAAGTGCAAATAAAACATTTCCCACATTTTGTAGTTCTTTTTACCTTTACGTCGAATTAACATAATGCTATTAAAAACGCTCGAGCTTGTAACATTTTGTATCAGTCGCGCATTAACGACTTACCAAATTTATTCTGGTATTAATTTGTTCATAAACCTTCAATTTAATGTGATTATTCAGGAAGAATAAAGTGCTCTACTGAATACGTTCTGTTCTATACAGAAAGTCAGTGATGGCCAAACTACTCCTGGGTCTTTTTGCCTTCCAAGTTTTGGGAAGGTCCGCGCAACTGACTCTACTTCCATCAGTGTCAACACTAATTCCGGCACCACCGATTACTCCGTAATTTTTGTTCGTTAATTACAATTATTGGAAAACTTTAACCATTTAAACCATAGAGTTAGGAATTGTAGCTAGTTTTATTCTTACCAATCTAGAGAGGACTTACGTCGATGTCATGCCAAAATAACAGTAATGAAAGTTTTATGCATTATAATCAGGCTCGCGTTGATATTTATTGAGGACGGGACAAAATAAATAAGAGTCGGCGTCGCAGTCAATATAAATTTCGCCAAATATTTAAATTATATTTGAATTTTCGCCGGATTCTCCTCCACCCGTGCCAAAAAGTGGTTACCTGGAGTTACATGACAAGGACCTCTCTAGATGGGAGAAAAAACATAGAAACAATCAAAATTTGTAACTCTATGGTTTAAACTCATCCTGCACTGTTTCTAGGGCTGATACATATACATCCTACCAGATGGGTCCATTGTGCAAGCCATCCGGAGCCATCAAATCCCCAACGACTGAAGCGCAAGTGAAATCCATCGTCCGATCCGCAATTGCTGCCAACAAGAAAGTTAAAGCGTTTGGACAACGACATTCCATGAGCGATATCATTTGCACAGATGGCGTTGCAATTGACATGAGTTCTTTCAAAGGGATGAGGCTGAATGCGGACAATACTGTGACGGCTGGCGCAGGAGTCCAACTCCGTGAACTGGGACTATTTCTGCATAAAAATGGGCGGGCATTGAAAGTCACGCCCGCTTACGGTGGTATTACAATCGGTGGGGCTATCGGTACTGGAGCGCACGGATCATCCTTAAAACATGAGTCAAGTCTTTCAGGTCAAACCGTCGGAATTAGAATTATTGATGGCACAGGGAGAGCAAGAAATATCAATAGTCCTGGCGACCTGAAATCCTTCCGAGTACATTTGGGTATGATCGGCGTCGTTTTGAAAGCCACAATCCTCACAGTCCCAGATTTTAAGATGACTGTCCACAATTACGAAGCTTCAGATGCAATTCTAACAAACGGGGAATGGGAAAAGATGGCGCGGGCAGGAGACTCGTTTATATTGTATTGGTTTCCATCGGTCAACAAAGTCGTGATATCGAATGGGACATTTGTCTCCATTGATACCCCAGGGGATTGCTACTCCAATGACCACGTTCCTCCGACTTCCGACACTTTCAATGCCCTTGCCGTTCCTGCGGTTGAAGTCATACAAACACTCGCGTCAGATGTAGGGATGTACCTCGTGGAAAGATACTTACAAGAAACTCTTACAATTCAAACCCCAGGCTTTGTCCCGATTTATACAGAGGATGGACTCATACTTCAAAACCCGGGTACTGGATACCCATACAAGATGATGGACGCCATTTGCGGCACGAATTGTAATTGGCTCCATTACCCAAACAACGTTACATTACTTGATAATGAGATATCGATGGATGTGAAGGACATGGCCGCATTTATTACTACCGTTAAAGACATTTTGTCCAAAACACCAGCATATTTTATACTGCAAGGAATTCTGCTGAGATTTTCCAGGGGAACGGATACATACATGTCCACGGCCAATGGGAGGGATACCGTTTATTTTGAATGGTACCCAGTGAAGAGGAAGAATCCATACAAGAACGCCATTCTGGGTGACACAGCTTATCAGGTCATGATGCAGGCTATGGTGAGTTCACAAGTTTTGTCAATCGCACTAAACACCTGACCTGAACCTTGACTAATGCTCGGGTCGAGTCGAGTTTCGGCACAAATCGACTCGACTCGTCTCGACTCGAAATTTTTGAGTTGGACCGTCGAATCAGTAACCCGTAAGGAAAATCAATAAAAGACGATTTCTATCGGTTCAGGATTCGTAATTACCGGTGATATTTATACCATTTTATGGTAATTAAAACGGTAATAACGGTAATTTTGAATTGTTTTAATTGGTAGTTAATTACCGGTAATTTTGAATTGTTTTAATTGCTAGTTAATTACCGGTAATTACCAATATATCTACAGGCATTTACCGTCAATTACCAAGGTTTCTACAGTTAATTAACGGTATTTACCAGGAATTTACGATATATACCGGTAATTGACTCCATTCGCCGGTAATTGACGATACTTACCGGTAATTAACGATACTTACCGGTAATTAACGGTATTTGCAAGTTATTAACGGTATTTACCGGTAGTTACCACTTTGGAAACAAACTGTTATTACTTCTCGGCCCTTGCGTACAGAAACTGCACGCCGGCTCGGTGCGTTGCGCACGGAGTGCTAATTACCAATTGGTAATTACAGGGTTTTAAATTACGAATTGGTGTTTAACTTACCTGTAAATACCGATGCCCCTTGTGGTGAATTGTAATTAACCTTCAAAGAAGAAAATATTATGCAGTTCGAATATACATTAGCAAATGATTCCACTTCGACCTATCATTCAATTGCAAAGTTATAGCGAAAGCAGAACACAACTCGATAAAATCGAGTCGAGTCGTGCTTCAACTCGACTCGACTAGTGGCTCGATTCAAAAATTTTGAATCATAAAAATGTCCAACTCGACTCGACTCGACTCGATCCGAGCACTAACCTTGACATTTGTGTATTTTCAGGCAATGACATATGGTGGGAGATCTCACTGGGGAAAATCTGGATTTTATTACCATAGCCGAGATATGATTCAACGGAAATTGAATCAAACTAGCCGGGCAGCATTTATTGCTCAAATGGAAGAAACGGATCCGAACCAGATCTTCATGAATGCTTTCGGTCGAAGGTTATTGAATACCTCTGACGTCATGAACACGGACCCTCTCACTACACACTGCGCCATTTTGGACAACTGTGCCTGCAAGGTGCATACGGATTGCGCGAACGGACGAGTTTGCGGAACAATAATAGGATACTCGAACTTCAAAGCTTGCAAGACTCCCGGACTAATCCAAGTTCTGGATTTGAGCGGACTAGTTAAGCCTTTCACTAATCTATTGGACTTTCTCAAATGTCTGGGTGGACTTACGCCATTGGCATGCTTACTCCCAGCTACATCTATACTTCCTCCACTCATGGGTTAAATATGACGGAATTTAAATATAATTATGGGCAACTATATTTACAATTATAAAAATTTTTGTTTTGAGGAAGTAAATTCTGTTCAGTTGCGTTTCTGCTTGCTACTTCTACTGTCTACAGTTATTACTGAGTATATTAGAGCAAACTGGGATTAATAATGATTGGTTCTGCGAGTATCTACCTGGCCGTGAGCAACGGTTCGTAAATCAAATAGTTAATTATCTTACAAGTGATCTGATATTTGATGTGTACCACAAGGAATTGTTATGGGTTTTGTTTTCTACATTTATCAATTATTTGCCATATATTCCAAAACGGTGTTTGAATTTTGCATATTTTACATACATTGGAGTGTATGGCACGAAGGAGGAACTCTGTTTTCAAAAATTACCGAAATTTGACCTCTCCGGGGCATATTTTACATACATCGGAGTGCATGGCACTAAGGAAGAACTCCGACTAAAGTGACCTCATAAGGAATCAATGCATTTGGTGGCCAATTTGGACGTCCTGGTATGTAAGTGAAAGAAAGGCCTAGAATGGCCTCCAAATGCATTATTGTTCCTTCAAAAGTGGCATTTGAAAACAAAATTTTTGGGCACAAAATTCAGACTTTTCAATTTTCAGAATAGTAAACTCCATTTTTGTACTCCAAATGACAAAGCCAAAAACCACTGCATGAAAAACCCCTCAAATTGGGCCCAAGCGTCAATCAGATGTAAGTCGTGGCTAAGGTCCTTTCAAAATTTCTGATTTAGATAAAAAACTTTTCAAAAGTCCTTTCGACGTCCACCATTAAATCATTAAAATTAAATTGCAGTGAAGTGGGAAAATCCTCTATAACCGAGAGGAGTTTATACTGCTATACTACTTTTCGACAACTTTTTTTGCCATTTTTTTTGGCCGTTCAACCAATTTTGGTGCAGCTGTTACTTTGCATGTTTGAAAGCTCAACCGTTTAGCTTTAATTACCCACAGGTCCTATCGCGATGCTCCGGTTTACTTGACCGCAGCGCGGTTGGGATGTTAGGCTTCCGTATATGCAAACTTTCTACTGCTTTCACCACTTTCTTTGTGGCCACAGACACAGATCGGCCACTTGGTTTTTTCTAAAGTACACTACCACACTCGTCATACATATGTCGTTTACGATAAATTGCGCTTCGACAAATTCCTTCGTTAAAAAAATATTTGACATGGTCTTTTTCCGACCATATTTGAACGTGTTTTCGGACGAGTGGCAAATGTGTTTTACGACCTCCTCTGATTTTTTTTCTGCATGGTTCACCAGGACAAACTAACTCAAAATGATCGATAAAACCTGAATAACAATCGCTTACTGCGTACTAAAAAAATTCCATCCCAGTAAACAAAATTTTTTGCATACGAAGAAAAGGGTACAAAAAGGGTCTCTTTCATTTGAGCTCATTCTTTACATAATTCGAAAAAAATTATCCTAGTCTTTTGTGCCAGTATATTCTGGAAAGTAAGAGATATTCATTCCACGAGGAATGTCTACAGGGATGCTCGTGTTAAATATTATCGTACAAAATGTAATTATTGTATTCCGTATGTTGTCGACAAAAATATTTCGCCAAAGTTTTCCTCAATATTTAGACATTCTTCCAATTTTAATAATTACAATTAAAATTACGCATTACTTTCGAAAAAAAATATGATTGGAATTACACATTGCCTTCACAGAAAATCATAATTATTAGTAGAATTACAAATTACCGTCTTAAAAATAAATTTAATTTAATTTAAACATTTAATTTTAAAAACAAATTGACCTGAAAACACGCAGCGGTAATAACTCACATTAGTCAATTATCATTTCTAACAGCGAAATAATATTATATTATGTATCCCTGATATGTAGAACAGATCTTGAAAGATTCAAGCCGCACCACAAATCGTCGTCCCAATTTTGACACCATCCCGCTTGTAAGTCTCTCCCGTGTAAAATATATACCGTAACGAGTGAATTTGAAATTTGTTACACCCAGAAATATTTGACATGACATACAAACTATCAGATCTTTCCAAACAACTGTTCACACATTTCTAGGGCCCCACTTCATTGTGACTCTTCTTGTGAATGTGTGGCCTAGCCTCTGTTCGAAAACCAATTCCACACTGCTCACAAATTTAAAGTCTCTCTATGGTGTGACTTTTTAAGTGAGTCGTCAAATGATGCTTTCATTTAAAGCCCATTCCACACTCCTCACAATTGTACTGTCTCTTTCCGGTTTGAGTTTTTAAGTGAATATTCAAATGAGTTTTCCTTTTGAAGCTCGAAAGACACTGCCCACACACGAACGGTCTCTCACCAGTGTGATTCCTCCTGTGAACAGTCAAATCGAACTTTTTGGTAAAACCCTTGGCGCACAATTCACATTTGAATGGTCTTTCTCCAGTGTGAAGCATCTTATGAGTAATCACAGAACGTCTGTGTGTGAAACCAGTGCCACATTCATCACAATTGTACGGTTTCTGCTCAGCGTGACTGTGACTTCTTAAGTGAACATTTAAATGAGCTTTTCTTCTGAAAGCCTTCCTGCACACGTCACAACTGAATGGTCTCTCTCCAGTGTGAATCATAGTGTGAACAGTAAGATCATTCCGTCTTGTAAAACTCTTATCGCACACTTCACATTTGAATGGTAACTCTCCAGTGTGAATCATCATGTGAACGGTCAAATAATTCTTTCTGGTGAAACTCTTATCACATTGGTCACACTTGAAGGGTTTGTCACCAGTGTGAGTCATCCTGTGAAAAGACAAATGACCGTTTGTTGTGAAACTCTTCTCACACTCCTCACACTTGTGAAGTTTTTCTCGAGTGAGAATTCTCCCGTGAGTTTTCAAACTATCATTGCCCATGAAAGTCTCGTCACATTCCTCAGATACAAAAGGTATCTCGCTTTTATGAATTTTGTTTTGGGGTATCGTTTCAGACTTCCGAGATTTGTGTCCCTCGTGGTCCTTGGCCAGCTTTCGACGAGATTTGCGTTTACGAGTACTGTTAAATGGTTTCTCTCCATTGCTTATATTGGTTTGGGAGATCATTTCATTCTTCCCGGAAGAGAGGTCTCGCTTGTGGTCCTTACCCCGTTTTTTATCAGGTTTGCGTTTTCGGGTCAAATCATGCGACGTCTTGTAATTAGGGTCACTCTCAATGTCACTTTGTACCTCCGACTCAGAACTCGAACCGGACTCTTCAGGACAATCCGTTCTCTCGATGTCCTGCTCAACCTCACATTTTATTTCAACGGCTGACGACTGATCCATATCACTGGGGTCAATAAGTAGGGGGTCAGGGGTCTGTTGAGTTGGAGTATGGGTAGCCCTGATGTGTTCCCTTAATTCCTGAATGTAATCCTGACAAATTCCATAGTCTCGTTCACATCGAAGAAGATCCAGATAGAATCCGCTCAACTCCTTTTCTTCAGAATTGGTAGACCCAAGATTCAAATGCTCTAAGTTGATAGCTGGCCATCTTGCAGAATGGTCCAGGTTTTCCCCATCCTCTGATGCGGAGTTGTGTTCAGTGTCATATTCCTTACAAAAAAATAAAATCACATTAATTTCAATTCCCGATTTAATAATTGCCTTATAATATCTCCGAAACTAATGTGACTCCCCTCAAACATCGTACCACTGCACTGCCCCTTTAACACACCTCGCCTCACCTCCCCTCCCCTCTCACATTTCTTTTCTCCCTCACAGAAATTGCCATTCGATGACCTGTCATCAAAATGTTTGACGATTTTTGAACTACTAAAACATTTTCCAAAAAAAATAAACCGGAAATTATCAATTTTTTTCAACACGTTACGACACTAACCGCTGCGTATACACCATTAATGACATTACGATAGCATGATTTTCACAACTGAATCTACAAGTCTATGGCAGTGCCAGTACACTGGTAGTCCTTGTGGCCAATTGGTGTTAATTGATCTAATTAGCGTCGATCTTAACTTCAACTACGACATTAATATGGGACGCAAATAACATGTACGTCGGATTACATGGTATTGTGGTCAATTTAAAGTAATCAGCCAATCAGCGGTCCAATTACTGCCGATGATATATTTAACGGTTACAATGGTTCATGAAAGTCAAATACATCGCAAATTACGTGCTATTGTGGTTAGCGTCGCAAAGTGTTGGATAAAAAATTGAAAATTTCCTCTTTTTATTTTTGGAAAATGCTTTAGTAGTTCAAAAATCGTCAAAAATCTTGGTGACAGGTCATAGAATGGCAATACCTAAAAATGTGAGAGGGGTGGTGAGGCGAGGTGTAGTAAAGTTGCAGTCCAGAGGGACGATGATACATGAAAATCCGGCCGGCAATAGAAATGGCCCAATTAGCCGAGGAACGATTAATCCCTCAAGTATACAAACACTCTACCGGTTCGGGAACATTAATCAAAAAAGATGTCACACCTTGTGGCTTTAGAGTGGCGGGTCGTTTCTCTCAAGGGAACCAACCAAGGTGACACTCGAACTTAGACCCGTCATACACTTTTTCACATCAATACCCTCATAGAAAAGTACTTAAGTTTAGTTCCAATTTATTGGATGTACGGGGTTATGAGAAATGGATGATAAGATTTAAAAATAGACTGCATAATGAAGTACATTTATCCCGCCTATCTTCGAAAATTATGTCAAAAAAGTTCATGAGGGTCCCATTTGAAAATTGAAAAATCGTGGGTTCAAATGTATGCCAAATTTCGCATTTTGTTTGGTGTCAATGTTGAGAGATGGCCGTGAAATGCATAACCCTTTCTCAAAATCTTGACTAGACATATTCTAGAATGTGATTAAAGTTCAAGATTTTGAGAAAATAATTATTTTGAATTTAAAAAAAAAGTAATGCATTTGATGGACATGTTTCGTCTAAACGTTGACCGAAATGAAAATTGAAAAATTTTGCATACGTCTTGTCCGACGATTTTTCAATTTTCAAAAGAAATTTTTCAAGGAACTTTTTTGACCAAATCTTCGGAGACAGGTCAAAAAAGTATATGATTTGTACAGACTATTTTAACGTTTTGCCAGGGCATCCTATTTTGTGTGAAAAAGTGTAAGGCAGGTCCAGGTTGGAGACTCATGTGAGATGGTTCTCTTTTGTCAGAATAAAAAACCGGAACCAAGCGTTCTATAATTTTACGAGTATATCTCGAAAAGCAATGGGTAATTTAATCTTCTAATCTCAAGCCTTCAAATAACATAAATGGTGGACTGTTCCAACACACTACAAACAGACAAACCTCATATTTGATATCATCTTCATTAACAGATTTCCTTACGTGTGTTTATAATTGCTTTGAAATTTTAATTAATATTTAGTAATAAATATATTATCTAAATATGTGAATTCCTAATTCTGCGGTTTAATCGTGTCGTGTCCGTCAAAATCCAAATTGTGCTGTGCCTGG
>JAQGCA010000988.1:0-20824 GCA_034698945.1 Protaphorura quadriocellata
TTCTAGATTTTGTTAGCCTAAGGCTGAAATTTCGTACAGGCTATAGCCTGCTTAGCCTGTAGCTAGCGCCGCCCCTGCACACACTACGTATCACTTGTTTTGAGACGCACCAATTCTAACTTACGGATTCCGGACCACAGAACGGCGAGTCAGAAAGACGTGTTGAAAATAGAAAACCGAAGTGACACTTGGAAGAATATTCCCAAGTATGGCAATAAGACTACGGATGCTGAAAGCCAAGCCGGAATGAAATTTTAAATTATTTATGTGCAGCGCGTTCTAATATTCACAGCGGGCGTTCTGAAACCCTCTTGAACTTACGGATTGTTTAGAACAAAACAGGAACAACTCGGGTTTCAGGCATTTCTGAATTGTCCTCATGCAATTTTAATTGAAGACATCCGAGCATACAACTAAGTATCACCTATTTTGAGACGTACCATTTCTAATTTGTATAAAAGCTCTTTGGGTTTCACATATCAAATAAACAGTCGAGATTGGATAGAGGGCCCGTGGTATTGGAGAGTGGTTTAGATGGTTTGGTGAGTTGTTGAAACGGAGTGGAGAGTGGATGTGAGGGTGTGGAAGGCGGTTGAAAGTGTGTGGAGAATGGTTTAGGGGGTTTTGAGAGTTGTTGAAACGGTGTAGAGAATAGATATGAGGGTGTGGAAAGCGCTTGAGAGAGTGTATAGGGTGGTTAACAGTGTCTTTGGCATTAGCATCTCTTTAACATTAGGGCGCGATATCTTTCCAACGTTACATATCATGTCACATCATACTGGAAGCACGTGCACGATAGAACGCTTCCACTATAGTAATTGAAAGTCGTCCTATCTCAGCATTAAGGGCAATATCTATTCAACGTAAGAGCTCTGGGAGTGTATTGTAGTAAGCATAAGTCTGTGTTCCGGGTGTCTATGTACGAAATGGATGTTTCCAAACAACTTTAACCACTAGTTAAGCCTGCTCGCCTTTACGTTTTTCAATCGAACTTAAGACATACATTAAGTCCTAAAAGTCATGCAGCCACTCGTGTCAGATTTTGAATGAAAGTGGCGGGAAGAGGGAATTGACCACTGGTAATGGGTGATGGACCAGTTTCAATCGTCTATGCCCCATTCCCGCCACTTCATTCGAAAATGGTCACGGGTGGCTGCAAGACTTTTAGGACGGACTGTATGTAAAGGTTAGTTCCTCTCAGGAATACATGGTTCTGACCGTAATGTTATTTATCCCCACTCTTCTTGACTATCGTTGCAGTCTACGAACAGAAGAGTGTCAAAACCAAGTCCACAATCTATCAACTACAATTGATAGATATACCGCTGCTCTCCCCTTGGGGACAGAAGTCACGTAATTGAGACGGTTTAAATTATCTCCTGTGAACAATGAATCCAATATTCAAAACTGTTCTTACAATCTTGGCTACATCTGTAACAATTGTCCTTTCCGAAATCCAAAAAGTCAATTGTTCAATTCATTTAATATTTCTCAACAATATTGAATTCGAAAGTGACCTTATCCGTATTTCCCACTTTGATCCTACATTCATTTCTACGATCGAGAATATAGAGATGCCGGGGGAAAGTGATGTCTTTTCTGATTGGACTAAATATCTTTCGAAGCGTTACTCGTTCTATTCGAATGAGCAAAGTTTAAAGTTCACGACTGAGTGCTTTGTTCACGTGTTCGGACTCCCTTCGGTGGCAGAAATCAAATTCGCTAAGGGCCATTCAAATTTTGAGATTCAATTCGACCAAGCACTTGCCAAAAACAGATTTCTCACCCATCCCCGCTGGGTGGAGGCCGTATCTCGTTACAAGGCATTCATCAAGGCTCCTTACACTCCTAGAAGGAGGGACCAGACAGTCTTCTTCCTTGCAAAAACTCGGAATTTTATACACGGCGAGATTTGTGAAAGAATGTTCTTCAGGCTGAATCACCTTGAGTACAGAATACAATGTTTGTTTATTATCTGGTCGAAAGTATACGCCTACACGTACAACATGTACACTGTGGGAAACCATCCGAGCGATAAACACACTCGCAGTCAATGGAATTACATTGGAAATTTGAAAAAATTGAGATTGGACGACATTGTGAGGAAGCACAAGGCCTTCCTCTTTGGCACTCTGAAATATACCAGTGTAGTGACTGTAAACATTGTTGACGATCCAGCACTTCATAGTAATGATGGGGATATTAATCATGCACCCGTAATACCAAAATATTTTAAATCAGAATTAAGAGCTGGGTTGAGTGTATCCATAGAAACAATCATCGCTTCAATTATGCTTCAGAATTTTCAAAACGCTAGTTTCCGTTTATACGAATATCTGTCCGGACCGGTAAAAGAGAATAATTTTTATTTCGTGATAAGTGACAGAGCAACCGAACTCGAAGATACTTCCATGATTACGATCGGGACTATTGCCTATAATTATGTAACATGTGATGGACGGAAGAGTTATATTTCATTCAGTGCGTACTTCAGTCCATATCAGTCAGCAGGATGGTACATCGGTGCACTCACGTTGGGAATAACCGTTCTTTCCTTCAAATTTATGTGGGCAAGAAGACTAACAAGAAATGAAAATTTTACTCTTTACTTTTGGTCTCAACTGCTTGAAAATAGTTTGGAAATACACAATCGTCGGTTATCGAAATTACTCACTTTCAGGATGGCGGTTGGAGGAATTTTACTAATGGTGATTGTGTTGACGAATGCATACAGAGGATTAGTTGTAACCGACTTAACCGCTCCTAGACCTCACAAGAAAATTGATACGTTTGAGGAATTATTAACGACAAATTTTACGATAGACACACCGCTTGTATGGGGCTCGAAAGGGAGTATTGAAGCGTTTCTCAAAGAGACACAGTTTAAATGGGAAGTGGATAACCTTTATGATTATGCTAAATTCTATCATGAGTGGTATTCACATAATAAATTTAAGGTAAACGTGTCCGATATTATACAAATGATGGATGAATACCACGCGTATTGGTTCACCCTGTTCAGTATCTACAAAGTTACGGGTTACTTTATAGCCTTCCAAACCGACCTTGAAAACTCAACATTCAAAACGCTCGTGGACACAGTGAAGCATTTTCCTAATGCGGTTCAACAGTATTGGTTGTCCAAAACTGGAAGATGCGTAAATGAGTTGAAAGGATCGAAACTGTCATGTCATGATTTTGAATCACCACAAGCATTAGTGTCGGATTGCAATGGAACGGCCTTCTTGGAGTCTACACGAAATATGTATAAATTTTTCCGAAAATCAAATTGGAACAATATTTCCGAACCTAAACAATTATTTTACAGTGGGAAGAAAGATGTATTGTCAAGACCAATTTACATGAGCTACTATAATTTAGTTTTCAATGATGATTATTTTCCTCTCAGACTCAAAGCTCTCATTCACTCAGGAATATTCCATAAATGGGAAGATTACATTTTGAGGTTAGACGAGTCACAATTTGACAAACTTACTCGCAAATCAGTTCAACCCGAGCCCTTATCCCTAAACTCAAATATCATTTCTTTTGTCCTGATTTATGGAGTTTGTGTATGTATTTGCGGAATACACTTGATGCTTGAAAATAACAGAGTTATCATGGGTATGGTTATCACCTTCTCCAAATTCATCATTAAATGGGTCAGAAGAATTCTGTTTCCACTAAGAACGTTTTGCACACACATTATTTTGGAGAAATTAAATCCAATTCACAGAGTTTTTAGAACATAGAACAAATACGGGCACCAGCACGTGTATCTTTGTACTTATCTTTTCAGACAATCAGACATAAAAGTGCGCCACTGATTTGTACAATAATCTAAAACATTTCTCTTGCAGATCATAGATTTGATATAAACGCACAAATAGTATAGATAAATAATAATAAACATAGAATGAAATATACTATATTTAGATTGTACAATAGAATAGATTTTATTATTTTTCGGGTCTTAATCCTTTACACCTACGAGTCATAGCCGAAGTGCTTATGACCGCTTCGGCCACAAAAGTTCAGAGCGGTTTCTAGTGGTCGAAGTCAAACTCACTCATTATACCGAGAAAGAAACATTCCGAGTTTATACTATCGGAGCCTGCAATTCTATTTGAGTTCTAGACCCGGTCGCCAACCAGAACCAGAACTGGTATATCCAGGCCGGAGAGTCGATAGCCCGTAAATTGCGTACTCGATAGCTTACCGTCACCAATCGATCACAGAGCCCACATTACAGGTCTGAACAATCAGACGCTATCTCATTGCTAGAAAGGGAGACTCTAACAGTCTGTGTGTCTTGGCCTATGCAATGAAACTGTATCGCTTGGGATCCAAACCCCCGACAAAGAACGCTAATACCACATAGCGATTATCCTAGTCAGATCGGTATAGTGAGAGTTGAGAAAAAACTCCAGTGTGTATCGAACCAACATATACATCAATAGGAAGCCTATCTCCAAGCCACAAGAGGTGTAAAAGGGCCGGGCCGAACTGGAAAGGCACTGGCCCGGCCCTAAAGGGTCGATAAGCGGCATGACTGTCAAGTACCGGGCCGACGAATTTTCCTGGTACAAGGGCAGGGCAGGGCCATGACGGCAATGATTATATTCAGCTCACACAACATAAACATCATAGATGAATCATTGAATTATCAGCGAGTGTCGTCAATTCCGACTTTAATTAAACTTAATTATTGTTCTTAATTAAAGTTTTCAGATTTTCAACTGGAGGTGGCAAGTGTTTAAAAAAATTTATATACAATCGAAGACTATACTTATGGGAGGAAACAAACATATTCCAAATTGAAATACCATAGGTTTCTCAATATTTGAATAGTTAAAATCTCCACATAGTATGAACATTGAGTACTCAACGTAGAAAAGGGTCGGGCCGGGCCGAGAATCTGGTGTAACTCTCAGGATCCGGGCCCGGCCAGATGTTGGAAAATTCGTAGGCCCGGGCCGGGCGGAGAAGACTTTTAGGGCCGGGTCTGGCAGGGCCGGCCCTTTTACACCTCTACAAGCCACTACACCAGTGTTTCTGGGAGACAAATAACTTTGTCCACAAACCAGCCCCACTCCACATCTTTGACTCCCTTCACTATTGTAAAACATAAGCTAATTCTACTTTGTGATTTACATTTTCAAGCAGCTGATTGATAGAAAGGGCACTGGATGCGATGAGCATGTTTTTGTCTTGAATCCAAACATCAATTGATAGAAACAGTTATCATTTATTTGAGAGTGGTATAAATATATGAGATGAATGTGTTGTGCGTCTGTCCGTCAGTCCGTCCGTCGACACTTTTCATGCACTAAATGTTGACGGATTTCGACGAAATTTTCATGCTACGTACAAAAGGCCACGAGAACCACCAAGTGTTAATATGAGGTGACCTCTGACCCAAGGTCACCAGAGGTCACATGTAGTAAATGATGACGGATTTCAACGAAATTTACAGGGTAGGTTCGCAAGGTCACAAGTATTACCAAGTGTTAATGTGACCTCGCCAGGTGACTCCTGACCCAAGGTCACCAGAGGTCAAACTTTGAAGTTGCTCAAAATGATAAGAAACGTGCATGAATGCAATAAAAAGTGGGTGTGTGTCAGAGGGTGACATTGATTCAGGTCACCTCGGCTCACTGAAAGCTAAATTGTAAATTTGCTCGAAACTAAGGCTCGGATCAGATCAAATTCGTATTAGATATAAGATCAGGTCAGATATCAGATCAGATAAGATATCAGGTCAGATAAGGTAAGAAATAAGATCAGATCGGATTTCAGATCAGATAACGAATAAAATCAGATCGGATATCAGATCAGATATCAGATCGTACAGATCATATCAGATCAGATATCAGATCAGAATAGATATATATATATATTAGATTAGCTATCAGATCAGCTATCAGATCAGATCAGGTATCAAATCAGATAAGATAAGACATAAGATCAGATAAGATAAGAGATAAGATCAGATCGGATTTCAGATATCAGATCAGACAAGATAACAGATGAGATCAGATCGGATATCAGCTCATACATATCAAGTCAGATATCAGATCAGAATAGATATAAATATCAGATCAGGTATCTGATATCAGATCAGGTATCTGATATCAGATCAGGTATCTGATATCAGATCAGAGATCAGATAAGATCAGATGGGCAATTACATTATCTGATCATAGCTTTACTCGCACCACAGCTACTGGGGCTACCGACCGGTTTATTTTAGGTATAAACCAGTTGTTCATGGTTTAAACCGGCCTTTGTTGGTATGAACCCGTGTTTTTGGGAATCAGACTAGTTCTGAGGGTTGGACTACGATTAGGCTACTTAGAATCTAAATCTACAAAACTAAGGTAAGGTCATTCCAAAGAAGACTCGTTTAAACAATAAAAGTCAGGCTTATTATATGATGATATGCAGTTGGCGTTGTCTGCATATTTCAGTCACCCAGTCAGTGCACTCCAGATGACAGTTGCAGTATGTTGGTCGTGACATAGCCGCAAGACTTGAGTATCCGGTTTCTCCTAACGATGCTCATTATATATGATAGCTGATGACAATTCGGGACAGTTTTGTAGATAAGAGTTAGCCATCATATTTTTATTGCTTACATAAATTCTATACATCTCGTCTTGATTAACATACGATACGTCACTTGATTTTGATTTCCAGAAAATTAAATTGACACAAAATTGATTTTATAATAATTAATTTAAACAAGAAATAAACCGTCCAAGGCACCGTTCCCTGCAGAAACTCCAGCTTCGTTGGCTGAACTCACTTTGGTACGCAACATGTGTCCCACTGTCTCATTCGTCGTAATATTATCAGCGTCCCTAAAAATTTCCGACAAGGATTAGATTCGAGGTTCATGTTTGATTATATTCAAGCGCTTAAAAATTTAACAACGAAAATTATGAAAATAATGAAATATAACAAATTATAAATACAAATGAGATTACTCAAACTAAACTTACCCGATAACAACGCCATAAATTCCTAATTCGCTGACCATGTCAGTATAAATAGGTTCTTTGAGTTCAGGACGAAGCATGTAATTTTTCTGGAGTGGTGGATTGATTTTCTCCATAAGAATCCATGCATCTCGCTCGGAAGATGTACGAATTTTTTCCAGATATGTTTTCACCTCTTCGTCGTAGATATTATTCCCGCCACCTTCTCTTTGTGGTTTCAAAACGTACTTCTCCGGATTCCGAATGCCCATTTCTATCGCTTCCTCAGCTTTTGGGTCGTTCTAGTAGTTCAAATAATTCTTAATGACGATTTAAATATCACGTTCCTTAAAGAGCAGTTATGACGTACCATGTCAATTGAGTAAAGTCCAGTGAAAACTTCTCTCACAGCGTCAACTTGATCTTTGGAAGATAGAAATTGTTCCAAAACTCCAGGAATCGTCAATTCTTGCTGAACTTTTTTGGTTCCTGCTAATTGATATTGAATTGAAGGACATTTGATGGCCATCGAACGTTCCATGAGAAGTCTGGCATCCCATTCTAGTTCTGTAGGATAGTACTTGGGTGCATATGCAGCGCGGAAATATATCACAGCAATTTCAAATCCGTCACTACATTTAAAAGAATTAAATTAATTTTATAATAAAACAATTCAAAATTATCACTTACATGAAAAGGCGATTTCCAGACTCCAGGGTCGACTGCTTCCCGATTTCAGTTAAGGTCTTCCGAAGAACTCGGACTCGTGGATTTTGTTTTAATATTTCAAATTCCAGCATTCTTTGGTCACATATATTGTACGTTATGTCTTCAACCACGAATAGTACACAAGCACTGAAACAGAAGAAAAAGCACTTAATGAAATTGTACAAATGACGCAGAGATAACTGTACTCGGCTCGGCTATCGGTTTGTTCCGAATTTCAGAAAAAACTGCAAGCCTTATCGATCGGTCGCTTCCGGAATTCCGAATTTATCCGAATTCGGCATCTTCGGTGTATATGCACATCATTCGGTAATATTCGAATTGGTCTACATTTCCGAATGTGCAAGAAATATTCAGATTCCGGGTACATTCGGGAATATTCGGTTAGTTTCGGAATTTAATACCATATTCGGTTAATATTATTATAAATTGGAGATTTCGAAAATAGTTAATTTCTTTTATTAAGGTCAAGAATATCAGTTTACACTGTTGTCAGCATTCGGACCGGAATATACATGGAGTCGGATTCAAACCGATCAATAATACTGGTTGACCAAATATTTCGTAATCGGATCAATCTGACTTATTTGGACAATCCTTCGAAAACTATACAATAAAAATTCATTTTTTTTATATTCGACATACGTCTTCGAATTGTAAATCCTCCATGCCTCCAACATCCCCATGGCGTAACCTTCTAAAGACCGAGTGTCCGGAATCTGCACCAATTAAACAAATACAAGTTTTCAACATTGAATTTAATTAATTAATTAATAAAAATAAAATAATTCTTACATTCTGCACTTGGTCGAACTGTCCTAAGGCGGATAAGACATGTCTAAAAATAAACAGGTGTAAATAAAATCTAATTTGACAAAAAATTAATGATCACAATTAAAATTAATTCTAACCTGTGTAAAGCAGGGAAAACGGTGGTGAGGGCACCAAAACTACAAGATATCGTGTTTATTTCGACTTGTTTAATTTTGAGGTCCGCATTATCTAACATATAATCTGATCGTAATAAACCGAGAGAGAATTTCTGTTACAAAACACAAAATTACAATTACAAAATGAATTTTTGTTTTGTAAGCTCTTCGTTTTTTAAATTGAGTCACTGACCTGGGCAAATCCTTCTTTCTGAACAGTGTCGTAAATCTGGAATAATCTGGCAGTGAAATCGTCAACTTTAATAGTGCTGTAATTTTAAATAAACAAATTAATGAAACGATAAATAAATTTGTAAACAATCAAAAATATTAATAAGTTTTAATAATTTGAAACGATTGGTTAGTTCTAAATCCGAATTGATCACCTGGCCAAAGTCTTCCTCAAAAATTCATCATTATAGGCAATATTATGGACGAGTTGATTGATTGCGTTTTGAATTCTGACTGCTTTTTCAAACTCCCCTCGGGGGAATGACGTCGGGAGGAGGAGAAAAGGCGTAAAAGTGAGGGACCCCAGTGAAAAATCCGTTTTTGATCGCATTCCGAGCCCTGTAAATAAAAAAAAAATTAAAAATTATTCGCATCTACCATCTACCACTCTAATTAGGACACGCGACAGGTAGACCGTAATATTAAATTATAATTCAAATGTGGAGGGCTCGATTCCTTTGGACTGCATGGTGGTTGGTCTAAGGAGGTTTTCCTAAACAGGCAACATGTGATTTTAGTATTTTAGCTTGAATGACGCCATTAAGTTCATCGTCCATTCACAAATATTAGAAGTGTTAAATTAAATTTCCTACTACTAGGGGTACCCTACCTAAGCAAATCGAAGGGCAGTCTAACATTTACGTACATGTAATGGTGCTGGTGCACATTACTTGCTTTACATAAAATAATTAAATTAAATGCTAATTTTAATTAATGTATGGCTTTAACAAAGGTTGAGTGTAATTTTTGTGAATCTTTCTATGAAGCGAAGCTTGACCCGGGGTGGCAGTCATTAATTTAAAATTAGTTTTTTTTAATTACCTTTCATAAGTGCAAAATCAGTAGCGGATTGAATTAATTCTGGAAGAGTAAAGTCCTCCAATGGTAAAGAGACAGGGCGTTTTAAGGGATCCATCATTAATTAGTATGACTGCTGAGTCTTAAGTACTAGTAAGTATTAATGGTCACCGGTTTGGAGAGAAATACCTATAATAAAAATAAGATTAATTGACTACAAAAAATTTAAACTTGAACTAAGAATTAATTGGAAATGAAAGAATTAAAGTGCAAAATATTATTCGACTCACCTTAGGGTCTGGGTAGACCTGACTCGTTCTTATATAATTTTAATTTGAACACATCTATTGATTACGAAATCTTAAAACTAACCACAAACACTAATCAAAAACTGTCAATTGACATCACAGTCAAATCTGGTTTCACCCGGTTAAGTGAATACACGTGCACCCATCTCGTAAATCGATCGCGCTCAATGGCTCAATGCTCACGCCAAGAAAAGAAGAAAGTCCTTACGGCAAAAATTAGCATTCTTATATTGTAGCCGGCAGCAACTTTTGCGAAGGTTCTACCCCAAAAAGTCTAGCCCATTTACTAGATTGGCCGTTACGTCTTGTATATATATATCACGGATTCCTTCCGGGCATTCACAATAATGTATTTAGCCCCTCTAGTTCAATAGTCGCCAAACGGGTAGTCTTGTCGGGGTAGAACCTTCACAAAAGTTGCTCTAGAGGTCAAGAACTACGACATATCTAAATGCAACCACATCGAACTTACTTTTTATCGTTATGACACTGTCTGAGCGGCGCGGCGTCCCTTACTTACGACAAAGTTGTCAGTATGCAGTAGAATTAAGGCTCGAATCAGATCAGATAATTCGGATAAGATATCAGATCAGATACGGATAAGACATTTTTTCATTTTTATCTGATCTGATAATTTTGGATCAGATAACTTTTATTTTTATCTGATCTGAAATTTTCGGATAAGATCGGATAGCTTGAATCAGATATCCGATCAGATTCGGATTGAACATTTCATCTGACAAGTACCAGATATCCGTCAGATGTCTGACCAACAATGTCAGATCAGATATCCGAATATCCGATCCGAAACTTATGATCATATATCAGATATCTTATCTGATATGAAACAGTCAGATCAGATAAGATATCAGATCAGATAGTCCATTATCTTATCTGATCCGAGCCTTAATGTAGAATCATAACATAGTCATATTGATTGACAACGATTCTTTACTACGGAAGCTGTAACTGTCCAAGCGAATAAAATCGTCCTTTATTTTTACAGAAAATAGTACCGCACTTTCCAATTAAAAAGTGTAAGATTTGGTTATTTCAAAACTGGTGAAAATTAATACCTCTGCTATGTTGATTGTAGACCCAATAGAAAAATTTTGAAGGCAATAATTGGAAGGAAATCTATGCCGATTTAATTTAGATTTTTATACTAAACATTTCAATAAATAATCGTGTTCGTGGTATTTTGATTGTACATAATTTATTCTAGAAACTGATTTCTAATGCAAAGTTTTCAAATGAATAATGAATGTGCAAATTGTGGGGACTAATGCGGACCGAAGTTTGTTTGTTTGTTTGTTTATTATAGTGATAAACCCGTTGCATTCAACATACCGAAGTACGAAAATGATTGTCTTATCCGGCGGACACTGTCGGACGATATTTACAACTTTATTTACAGAACAAACAACCCCGTAGTCGTACATAGGAATATAAAGTATATCCAAGCTAATGCAGACTGTGCTTATTAATGCATCCTAGGAATTTTGTTTCTGCCCTGCATCTCTTTCTCAAGGGGTAAGAAATATTAAATTTAAGCTCACAGGTCTTCTTACATTATGTTATTGAATGTTAAAATTATAGAAATTAATATGAAGGAAAATGAATTTCTACGTTAAGGAAACAAACAATTTTAATCTTGGAAGGTCATGGAAAGGAACCTCAGCAATGCCAGACTCTAATCGAAATGCACAAACATGCAATAAAATGCGGGAATCCGATCTCACTCAGTGTTCGCCTAAGAATCTTATCTGAGACAAACCTGACGCCATTTCCAACCGCCCAATGCATTATCCAACCAAACCCAGCAATGCAAAATAATTCCTACCCGTGCTTTGCTTTGGGAGTAAAGACATAGATAGTCAATATCTCTTAGCTACCTTCCGTATGAGTCACAGAAATGAACCAAACTTCAGAGACGTGCTCCTTCTTCGAGTCCAGAAACTGCAAGTGTTTCTTATCCATATCCATATCCATATCTTATCCATATCCATATCCATATCTTATCCATATCCATTCAACTCCAGTACTGATCAGCTTTTTCAGCATCCTTCGCCCTTTGTTTTTCTTTGTCCGCCTTGAACTTCTTCTTTGCCGACTCATCTCTCTTCCTTTGGAGAGCGACCAACTCCTCCTCCTGTTGTTTCCGCTCCCTCTCCTGTCAACATATTACCTCCTTCGCCCCCTATTCCTCTCTTTCCTCCTCCCGTTCTTTTTTCACTTTTTCCTCCTCCATTCGTCGTTGTTTCGTGTTTCCACCTCTCTCCTTCCCGGTCGATGATTTACGGTTTTCTTTCCTTTTCTTTGTCCGTCATTTCTTGTCGGTGATCCTGTTCCATTTCGCGATGCACCTCTTCCTTCTCCTTATGCTGAATTTGTATCAACTTCATTCCGTCCTTGATATCGTCTTGGTGAATTTTTTCAAGCAGTTCCAGTTCCAGTTCAGCACTGAATTACAGTCTTGTAAACGTCGTATCTAGAGGGGCATCTATCGGTATAAAAGAGTAGGGGAGGGTGGGCGCATACGCCCCACCTTCGGGCGAGTGTGCTAATTAGCCCCACACCTTACCTACATGAGCATGTGGCTCCCAAAGTGGGGTAAATTAGTATGCCCTCCCGACAAAGAGGAACGTCATCAAACAATACAAATAGTGTGCTAATTAGACCCTATGTCTGGATATATTCAAGGAGACTGGACTATATAGCTCATCCATTTGAATCGTAAGAAGGAGTCGCGATAAGTCGATATAAACAACAATAACAAACTCTAGTCAAAAAACAGTCATTTTGTGACCAATGTAATCAGATGCAATTTGATTCGGTTACTACGGGAGATGAGAGGGGGATTTGCCGCACCGACTTACTGCGACTCCTTCTAAAGACGAATTCAGATAGCTTTTGCGGCAACGTTTTTTTGAACGCGGCGCGTTTTGTTTTTGTTGCCGAAAATTCCACATAGAAGCGTCAGAAACTAAAAACGCGACACCCATTCACATAGGTTTTGCGTCAGCGATCTTAAACTTGCGGCATTGAGGTACCGTCGCCATGCCCGCATGCGCATATTTCAAAAATATTTCACAACAAAGACAAAGCCACATTCAACTTTCCACAAACATGATGACGTGATTGGCTGTTCGATCAATCACGCGTATGCTCAGTAGTGAAAAGTGAAAATAACGCTCGTCGTTGACGCAAAATATCTGACTTGTCCAGATATTTGCGTCAAGAGTGTTTTTGCCGCAAAATATCAAAATTTCTTGACGCTTTCACAAAAAACGCTGACGCAAAGCTATGTGAATGCAAATGCGTTGCCGCAAAAAGTAAAAAAACGCGCCGCGTTCAAAAAAACGCTGCCGCAAAAGCTATCTGAATCCACCTTAAATAAATGAGCCATAGTCCAGTCTCCTTGGACATATTATTCTCCCTTCTTTCGAGATTTCTGTTCCAAGATCTTGAGGGCGAGGGTTCATTTACAACTAACTCTAGAATCGAGGATTGTGCAAATCCACTCAAGGATTATAATCGTTTCACCCAATAAATCAGTGAATTCAATTTGTTCTAATTGTTTGATCATGGCGTAATCGTCGAAAAGTGTCCGTAAATATCCATGTGATCTCAGAGTTTTCTGTGGTACCGCAGTGCAAAGGCGAAGCTGAGATTATGTACGCCATTTGCAGAGCAGAGACATAACAGCGTACACGATGGAAAACCAATTCCTCTCAAGGATCACGAAACTCTCAACAACAAATCTCTGGTAATCACAACACTGCATAAGCTTTTGAATTTCCACACAACCAAAAATTATGCTGTTTCTAAGTACAACACTGGTTCTAAACACATAGGTCATGGGTCGCCCTGTAAACGCAACTCGAAAAACATTTGTTGAGGGTAGGACTATCCAGATTATTTTCTTTGTCACTTTTTTAAACAAGTAACAATATGTGAACCAAAGGTGATTAATTAAGCGTTAGATAGAACCAAGACTTAACACGGACTAGGTCAAAGTTACGTTACATATAATAGAATTTAAAGCAACTCGAAAATTTAATTAATGACATATTATTGGTACGCACTCGTTCACTACACAACACTACGGTGGAACAAATTTCAATCTGAACTAGACAAGCATTAAATAAAATAATGTTATTTATTTCCTCAGGGCCGAATAGTTCTCTCAATTTGGAGACTTCAAATTATATTATATCAAATTTTCTGCATGAACTAAACCAATCCAAAAAATCCGGATTACACAAATGAAATTATTTTACGTTCTAACAAACAATCTGAACAGATAAATTGAGAGGAATTTGATTTTGTAATATTTAATTGAATTTAAACAAGAATTAAACCATCCAAGGCCCCGGAACCTGCACAAATTCCAGTTTCGTTGGCTGAACTCACTTTCGTGCGCAACAAGTAACCCAACGTCTCATTTGTGGTAATGTTATCAGCGTCACTAAAAATTTAGATACCAGATATTTAATCTAATTGTTTGCCAGATAACAGATACCAAAAATTTAATTTTTCAGTTCTGTATATTTCACAACCTTTTCCAGCCTTTTCTAGAATTTCGGATCAGAACACGCAAAATCCGAACTTACCCGATTATGACGCCATAAATTCCTAATTCGCTGACCATGTCAGTAAAAATGGGTTCCTTGAGTTCAGGACGAAGCATGTAATTTTTCTGGAGTGGTGGATTAATTTTCTCCATAAGAATCCATGCATCTCGCTCGGATGAAGTACGAATTTTTTCCAGATGTGTTTTCACCTCTTCGCCGAAAATATTATTTCCACCGCCTTCTCTTTGTGGTTTCAAAACGTACTTCTCGGGGTTCTGAATGGCCTTTTCTATCACCTCCTCGGCTTTGGGGTCGTTCTAGTGGTTCAAATAATTTTTAATAACGATTTAAATACCACGTTACTTAAAGAGCGGTTATGACGTACCATGTCAATTGAGTAAAGTCCAGTGAAAACTTCTCTCACAGAATCGACTTGATCTTTGGAAGATAGAAATTGTTCCAAAACTCCAGGAATCGTCAATTCTTGTTGAACTTTTTTTGTTCCTGCCAATTGATATTGAATTGAGGGACATTTGATGGCCATCGAACGTTCCATTAAAAGTCGGGCATCCCATTCTAGTTCTGTTGGATAATGCTTGGGTGCAAATGCAGTACAGAAATTTATCACAGCGATTTCAATGCCATCACTGGGATTTAAGGAATGAAATGAAATTAATTTTGTAATAAAATAATTAAAATTAAAACTTACACAAAAAGACGTTTAGAAGACTTCATCATCGATCGCTTCCTGATATCAACCATACTCTTCCGAAGAACTCGAACTCCCGGATTTTGGTTCAAAATCTCGTATTCTAGTATTCTTTCGTCACATATATTATAAGTTATGTCTTCTACCACGAATAGAATACATGCACTGAAAAAATGAAGCAATGAGTGAAATTGTAATCAAGTGTACTGCACGGTGTGCTCTATGTAATATTTACCTCTCCGAATTGTAAATTTTCCATGCCTCCAACAAACCTTTAGCGTAACCGTATAAAGAACGATTGTCCGGAATCTGTTTGAATTATTGAAATATTTTAAACACTGAAATCATTTATTCGATTTTTCTCTTAATTCTTACATTTGCAATTTGGTCCTGTTTTCCCAGGGCGGACAAGACGTGTCTAAAGAAATGAAGTGTCGTATATAATTGTATTTTCAAAATGAAATTAATGAATTTAAATTAATCCTAACTTGTGCAATGGTGCGAATGTGGTGGAGAGTGCAGCGTAACCACAAGCTCCCGTATTAATTTCGACTTGTTTGATTTTTAGGTCTGCATCCTCTAACATATAATCCGATCTGAAGAGTCCAAGACAGATTTTCTATTTGGAACCAAAAATTACAATCACAATTTTTGACTTCCGCTTTTCAAAATTTTTTCACGAACTAACCTGGGAAAACCCTTCTTTCTGAACAGTATCGTAGATCTGGAATAATCTGGCCGTGAAATCGTCAACTTTAATAGTCCTGGAATTGCGAAATGATAAGTATTAATTTTGGGAATTTGGAACAATTTTTTGGATAGAAATCCGAATTCTTTACCTTGCAAACGTATGCCTGAGAAAATCATCACTGTGAGCAACTCTGTGTGTTAGTATATTGAAAGAGTTTTGAATTTTTACAGCTTTTTCAAACTCCCCGCGGGGGAATGGTGTAGGAAGTAGGGTAAAAGGTAGAAAAGTGATGGAATCCAATGAAAAGTTAGTTTTCGATCGCATTCCAACCCCTGCAATCAAGTAAAAATTAGATGGAGAGATTCAAACGCCTTAAGGCTATGGAAAGATGGGTTTGTCATTTTGAAATAACACAGACATTACAAGGACGCTTAGGTGACCTCAAACAACCCAGGGGTCACACAAAGTGTTTTTCGGCTTAAGTTCTTAAGACAAAGTCTGCAGGAAGTCAAGATGAGAATCAAAATAAGGGTGGGCAATCTAAACGATTTTTTCGATTCCGATTCCGATTATTTTTTACGATTTTTTGAATATGGATTCGAATTCCGATTCTGATTGTTTTGAATTCCGATTCCAATTATCAATTTTAATTTGGATTTCAATATATGTTCGATTCCGATTTTTGAATATTAGTCTCTCTTATTTTTTTGAATTCGAATTCTTCAAAAAATCCAAGAAACCTGATATAATTAAGAAACAGTATATTAGAAATTAAAATTATGTAATTCCGATTTTTGATTCCGATTTTTGATTAAATAAAATTCAAATTATGATTCTGATTCTGATTCGAATTGTCATCAAAATGTTGATGATTTTTGGATTCCTATTCGAATTCTGATTCCGATTGCCCACGCCGATCAAAATAAGAGCCTCTGTGTAAAATTTGGAGCTCTTTGCACGGGGGAGGGGGGGGGGCGGCAGGGCGCTGGCGCTTTTCGCGATCTCATTTTATTTACTCCACAACGAGGTTTAATCTTAGGACGGACAGTCTGTATTTAAAATAGCAAGACTTTCAATTAATTACCATGCATAATTACAAAATCAGAGGCGAATTGAATTAATTCCTGCAGAGATTTATTTTCCAGTGGTAAAATGACCGGACGTTTTAATCGATCCATAATTAATCAGTGAAACTGATGGGTCACACTGCACCACACCTGTTTCCAGTTGAGGGGTTTTTGAGAAAAACAACCTAATCAAAATTAAATTAAGAAACTACGTGCAATTATACATTAATAATTATTTAGAATCAAAGTTTATAATACACTTGGAGAGAATTAAATGTTCTATTCTTTTCTTTGACTGAATTTGCAACGGTTAAATTATGAAATGACATTTGCATTCCTTATCTTGAGCGGTTTATAGATTTTCTAATCATATTCTGCTCGTGGCTTCCTTCTCTTTCCTTCTTAATTGTCAAATCTGTAGGCTGGAGGTGACTGGTTGTATGACGCAATATCAATTAAACCGAATTATTGATTATGTAGTAAGCAGTAGTTTGTTAAAACCGCCAACCCTAACTATCAAAAAATTGACAATGTGGTCATATTATGTATCATTATATTTGTTTGTTTTACACTGTGAGAATTGTGAGATTGCTTTAACCACGGAAGTGACCAAATTCTGTTCAATATAACGAGTTTGAGTGACGTAAACTTTCATAGACATACGAAATCTAATTTGTCAATTTTTACTCTTCTACTGCGAATGTAAGGGAATTTTCTTTATAGTTATGGGCTTACAGAGACTGGACTACATTGATTCGAATTGTTATCATAATTATCACCAAAAGTTTTATTCACCTCTGTTGAATCCGTTTCTATTCCTTTATTTTTTTAATTTTAATTCCTTATTATGTGTTACGTAAGCAAGACATTTATGTGAATGTGTTGTCTGTCTGTCCGTCCACACTTCTCAGGCAGTAAATGTTGACGGATTTCAACGAAATTTGTATGGTAGGTAAACATGGTCACAAGACACAGCTAGTGTTAATATGTCCCCGCCATGTGACCTCTGACCCAGGTCACCAGAAGTCACACGGAGTAAATGTTGACGGATTTTAACGAAATTTACAGGGTAGGTACACAAGGTCACAAGAAGCATCGACTGATAATATGACCTCGCCAGGTGACCTATGAGGTCACCAGAGGTCACATGCTGTATATGTCGACGGATTTCAACGAAATTTACATGTAGGTACACAAGGTCACAACAGACACCAGGTTTTAATATGACATCGCCAGGTGGCCTCTGAGGTCACCAGAGGTCGTATGCAGTAAATGTTGACGGATTTCAACAATATGGTAGGTACACAAGGTGACAAGAATCACCGAGTGTTAATGTCACCAGAGGTCACATGCAGTAAACGTCAACGGATTTCAACCAAATTTATGTGGTAGGTACACAAGGTCGATTGCAAATAATAATTACGATGAGTATGATGAAGTTATTATGTTGTACGCTGGTTCGAAATTGACTAATCAATTAAGTATTAGTAAATATTCATAATTCCTTTCTTTTATTGAGTACCATTGTCTATTTGTATAATCATGTTACTATTTTAATCTTTACTATTAACAGTTGAGTTAACACTTTAATGTTCTGCTATAATTAATTACGTCACTATTTTTATGTAAGCTATTAATTATTGTACGCACCACACTATGAACTCGTATTTGCACGTGACATGCCGTTTGAATATTATTGTATTACTCTTTTAATTGATCACTTGTAGGGTTTCGTAATGACCTCATTAGAGGCTGTTGTCTTTAATAAATAAATAAAGGTCACAATAATCACCGGGTGTTAATATGACCTCGCCAGGTGACCACTGAGGTCACCGGAGGTCACACGCAGTAAACGTTATCGGATTTAAGCGAAATTTATATGGTAGGTACAGAAGGTCACAAGAATCTCCGAGTGTTAATATGACCTCGCCAGGTGACCTCTGACCCGAAGTCATCAGAGGTCAAATTTTCAAAGTTACTCAGGATGGCCTGAAATGTGATTAAATTATATGCCTTGTCTTGTCTTTCATCAGCATGTCACTTTTGTGAACATGTAACGATAAACCGAACGAGATAAATTAAGAGTCAGCTATAGAGGCTAAACATGGACTAGTTCAAAGATAAGTTACGTAATTCAAAAACAACATGAAAATTGAATTAATTACATATCGTCACGTACTCCTTCACTACACACTACGCAGAAACACATTTCAATCTGAACTACACGAGCAAACAACTAAATAATGTTATTTATTTACTCAGGGCCGAATGAATCTATCAATTTGGAGACCTCAAATTATTTTATCTCCATTTTTCTGTATACTAAACCAATTCTGAAAATCCTGATTACGGCAATGAAATTATTTTACGTTTTTACAAGCAATCTGAGCAGGTAAATTAACTGGAATTTGATATTGTAATGTTTAATTTAATTTAAACAAGAAATAAATCGTCCAACGCACCGCAACCCGCGAAAATTCCAATTTCGTTGGCTGAACACACTTTCGTGCGCAACAAGTAACCCACCGTCTCATTTGTGGTAATTTTATCAGCGTCACTAAAATTTTCGAACAGATATTCAAAATTGAATTTTCAGGTCTGTATAATTCACAATTTAGCATTTTCCAAAAAAGAGCATTAGGCAAATTTCAGATCAGAACACTTAAAATCCAAACTTACCCGATTATGACGCCATAAATTCCTAATTCGCTGACCGTGTCAGTATAAATAGGTTCCTTCAGTTCGGGACGAATCATGTAATTTTTCTGGAGTGGTGGATTAATTTTTTCCATAAGAATCCATGCATCTCGCTCGGATGAAGTGCGAATCTTTTCCAGATATGTTTTCATCTCTTCGTCGAAGATATTATTTCCACCACCTTCTCTTTGTGGTTTCAAAACGTACTTCTCGGGGTTTCGAATGGCAATTTCTATCGCTTCCTCAGCTTTTGGGTCGTTCTGGTAGTTCAAATAAATCTTAATAACGATTTAAATATCACGTTACTTAAAGAGCAGTTATGACGTACCATGTCAATTGAGTAAAGTCCAGTGAAAACTTCTCTCACAGCATCGACTTGATCTTTGGAAGATAGAAATTGTTCCAAAACTCCAGGAATCGTTAATTCTTGCTGAACTTTTTTGGTTCCCGCCAATTGATATTGAATTGAAGGACATTTGATGGCCATCGAACGTTCCATTAAAAGTCGGGCATCCCATTCTAGTTCCGTAGGATAGTACTTGGGTGCATACGCAGCACGGTAATATATCACAGCGATTTCATAGCCGTCACTACGAGTTAAGAAATTAAATTAATTTTGTAATAGAATAATAATAGAATACCGCAGGAAGGGTACGGCAAAAGACCCCCTGTCAGATTTGGCTCATCTTTGGATATGCTGTAGCCCTTGACCTCCTGAACAATGTTTGTACATCGAAAGGTGAACTCTGGTGACCTCCGGAGGTCACCAAAGTTTGACCTCTGGTTCCCTGATAACCTTAAAAATGACCCCTACAAAAGTTGTTCCACTCATTGAGGCAAGCAACTTTTTTCTCTATTATTTTTCTCTGCGGTCAACCCCCGACGTCACAGGTCAATCTGTAGAATCAAGACAGTAATGTTGACAATGACCTGTGACCTCGGGGGTTGACCGCAGAGAAAAATGATAGAGAAAAAAGTTGCTTGCCTCAATGAGTGGAACAACTTTTGTAGGGGTCATTTTTGAGGTTATCAGAGAACCAGAGGTCAAACTTTGGTGACCTCTGGAGGTCACCAGAGTTGACCTTTCGTGTTGGGACCTGTACAAACATTG
>JAQGCA010000989.1:0-20782 GCA_034698945.1 Protaphorura quadriocellata
CGCGTGACAGACGGACGGACGGACGGACGGGGAGGATTTTATAAGCCCTTTTCAGGACTGCGTCCACGGGCTAATAATGATTACTTTGATGTTCCAATAGTTGATTTCATTTCAGAGTGAAAGTCAAGTTCTTGAATTTGGTGGGAAATTCTGTGGGTGGTTGGACATTGACAGAAACTGTGAGATGTACAGGGTAGATCATAACTCGTACTTACTGGCACACGGCAGTCTTAGAAAAGTTAGTATGGTAAGCCTTACGTAGTAAATTTTGTGAATTATTTAGTGCTTCTGCACTAAACTCAAAGAATTCGGGATTCCATTAAAGGAATTCCTTGATTTTGTTAACCGAGTCTGAGATTATTTAACCCAAATCCAGTCCAACTCAAAAAGACGATAAAGAACGCAGAGAATTTGCTAACCATGAATATTAATTGAGACTGATGGACAACCTTCAATCTCGTGTGTCTAGTTGCATTGTTGCATAGTTTTTGATGGGATTCCCGTTCATGTTCCACCTTAAATCTTTGGCATTCAAAACAAATACACGTACTGCTCCTAAGCCCATGAATTTGGCACAGAATTCCCGTATCTATAGAGATTGGACATCGAATTTGAAGACGATTGGGTACATCCGTCTGTTTTCATTTCCCAATATAACTCCAGTCCAACCATAAAATCTTTAATTGTTCACGGTCACGACATGAAAATCCAAGCTCTCAACGATATTTTGAGAGGTTTCCTCTTGATCAAATTGGAATTCCGGGTTGGAAACAGAGAAAAGATCCTGAGACATGTCTAATGTTTGGATTCAAATGACGGAATTGAAATCCTTGTCCATTTGGAGGAACGGAGAACGAGCCCTTACACTGGAAGGAGTTCGTAATTTCATGAGCTGGGTTGGGTGGCCTAAAACGCCCCACCTTCGATCAGGTGTGCTAATTATCCCCACCCCTTAACTACATGAGCATGTGAATCCCAAAGCACGCCCACAAATGAGAGTGGGACTAACTTACACACCTTCCCGACAAAGGGAAACGTTAACACACAAACCAAAAAGTGTGCTAATTAGCCACTAGCTGACGTATCAACATTCTCAACTTCTTTCCATTCGGAATCTAACAAGTAAGGAGTCGTAGATTTATGAACCACCCTCTTCAGATTGATATTTCCTACTGTGGTTTCAGAATTGAGACATTTGGATTTGGATTTATTTGGATGAGAGAAGTGCATTATAATATAATAGAAAGACTCATTTGAGTTTGAGTATGACGTACCTCGCTACTTTTTGCTTTGTACTCTCCATAGCCATTTCGACATTAAGTATTTCGTGGCGGGTCAAAATTAAAATACCTTTGACCTATAACTTAATTTTGTAGCTTCTTTGATAACGAAATTTCTTTTCTTTTGATTTGTTAATTTTCACTTTACTAAAACCTGTTGTAAAAACGGAAGAGACGGGGACGGGACTTGAGTCTTGGGACAGGATGCCAACGTAATAATTATTTCGCCACGTGTTCTTCATGAACCAGAGGACCATTACATTAATCGCAATTAAATTCCCGAATCCGCATAGTGGTGGTGGCACATATTTTAATAACTTGAGTCGATCTTTTTAACATTTCATATTTGTTCACACATTATTCCGTCGACTCCGTCAACAGAAAGTAGAGAACTACAAAATCCCCATGTATAATCATAAGCAAATTCTCTGTGAACCTTAGATATTCGTACTAATGATTTGTAACAAAGTTTACACACAGCGACCATGTATTGATTTTTGATTTTTGTTATCTTGTCTGTTTGGAGTTGGAGATACATGCAGCATTGAATGGCGTATTCTGGTTGTTCCACATTTTTGAAATAGAAATTGAAACCATACGGTTTTTCCAAAATTATTGTGATCCGACGGGCGCTAAAAATTTCTTCGTGATCATTTTCCCTAATAAACATGTTTCATGCCAAATCAAGCGAAATTATCTAGTCCTACGTGTATTAGATACATAGACAGATAGAACGTGCTTTTATTTGTTCAACTTCATTGTTTGCAGAATGCACTGTTGTAAACGAGAGGACCTCTAATAACAAGTTAATGTAAATAATCCGGATTATAGATTTGCTAGCCAAAAGTGTATTTCTAAGTTGATATAACATAGATAGCGTTGTACTTAAATATGCGACTTTTGAACGTGAGTGAGGACTTATCGTCTCAAGGTCTTGAGTCTTGTAGATTTCTTCTTGTGAGTCTCGAGGTGTCTTTTTAATTGGTATTGATACCTAAAAGTTTTCCCACATTCCTCACACATACGTGATATTTCTCCGATATGAGTCTTAGAATGCCTAATCATATTCCGTCTCCCAGTAAATCCTTTCCCACAGTCTTTGCAAATATGAGGTTTGTCACCGGTGTGAATTTTCGAATGCGCAACCAAGGTAGACTTATGATGGAAACATTTCCCACACTCCTCACACATGAATGATCTGTCCACCGCGTGTACCTGACGATGGTTACTTAAATTCGCACTCGTCGTATAACTTTTTCCACAATCATTACAGATGTACGGTCTTTCTCCGGTATGAACATAAAAATGATCAGTCAAACGCCGCTTCCAACGAAAACCTTTCCCACAGTGTTCACAAACGTATGGTCGTTCTCCGGTGTGAAGGGTAGAATGCTTAGTCAAATCTGTCTTGTGAAGGAATCGTCTTCCACACTCCACACACTCGTATGGTTTTATTCCACTGTGAATCTTATAATGCAAAGTTAAACTAGGTTTCGTACGGAAACTTTTTCCACAGTGTTCACAAACGTATGGTCTATCTCCTCCGGTGTGAATCATAGAATGAATTATTAACGTAGTCTTCAGACTAAATCTTTTATCACATTCTTTCTCTTTGCAAATAAACTTTTTTTCCAGTACTCGACCACACCCAGCCATATGAGAACTAAGATTCTTTGTTGTGGTGAAACATCTTCCGCAACGTTCACACATGGCCAACTTCAGACTCACAGAGTGCACGGTTTTCTTGTGCAAGTTTAATCTATCTGGACCTTTGAATGATTTGTCACACTCATCGCACTTGTAATTCCTTTCATCTGAATGGGTACGTTGATGACACTTCAACTGATACACATCTCGGAAGGATTTTGTACAAAGTGTACATGGAACTGGTTTCTCTTTAGTGTGACACATAACATGAGCTGATAATTTACTGTTCGAGACAAATTCTTTTCGGCATATTTTACAATCAAAACGTTTCCTTCCTGGATGAGATTTCCGAATGTGTGTCGCCAATAAAATGTTGCCTATGAATCGCTCGTCACAAATATGACAGACAAATTGGTGTTCAACAACATCCATATGTCGATTTCGTAAATGACCAGTTACAGAACGGCTAGAAGCAAATCCTTTCTTACATATTCCACACGCAACTAAATTTTTTTCTGGAGTTTTTTGACTGACGGTATAATTTTTCAATTTAGCTTCTCCTTCGCTGTGTATTTTCTCATGCTTTCCCAGATGTTCCTTAATATAAAAACATTCCTCACATGTCACACATTTATAAGGTTTCTCCTTCCTATGAGTTTTTACATGTATTTCTAAATGAGAAGTGCTCTTAAAACTTTTGTTACACCGCTCACAATTGTAAATTTTTTCCCCCGTATGAGACCAAAAGGTGTGTTGGTTCAATTCACGCTCAGAAAAATATCTCTTCTCACAATGGGAGCAGGCGTACGGTAAACTAAATTGATGGATTTGTGCAAAATGTTCCTTTATCTCAGCGTCATTAGACAAGTTCATGCCACAAATCATACAAGCGTAAGGTTTGTTCAAAGCTTCCTTATGAACTTCCTTGAAATGATCAGCAAGTTTCTCCGAATCAGATAATTGTTCCCCACACAGTCGACATTGTCCTGGAGTTTCATGAGTAAGTTCATGAACATATAATCCTGATTTTGTAGTAAAATAATCATCGCACTCTTCACACTTATGTCGTTTCACTCCAGAGCGTCGACTGAGTAACGTCTGTTTTCGTTTCTGAGCTGGCGTTAGTTTAACAATTTTCTTTTTGGAAGATTTGTTTTCTGTATCCAAATCCTTGTTTAAAAAGTCATTCTTTGGGTCAGGGTCACAATCACCAAGGTCAATCGGGGTGTTCAGTGGGTCCTCCTTGATTTTAATATTTAATGGCTCGGGCGGGATGACGAAAATGGGTTGTTGTGTTGGAGTTGGAATGCCTGTAGGGATTAAATAGAAGACTCTTTTCGAATTCGCATTGCTAAGGGGGTTCAATTCTACACTCTGCAACGCAATAGACAATCCGGTTCCGGGAGAATTAACTCCCGGGAATTTCTTTCTCGAAGGTTTGTCAGGCTCATTGACGACGACAGGTGAAATGACTGGATTTTGGAGCATTGTTGTCGTATTCCCATTGTCACAGGGTTCCAATACTGGACGGGCCAACAAGGCAGCCAATTTTGCGGAAATAGTATTTCCTTTTTTTGCACGTGGTTTTCTGGCAGAATGTCGTTTGACCCGACAACGGCAAGCGGATCTTGTATCTTGTGCTTGTAGTGGTGGTGGATGACCTGAGTCACCGTTTGCATGGACAGTTCCCGAATGTTTGTCATGAATATGTCTGCTTAAAATAAGCATGATATTGTAACAAACACCGCAGTCCGCCACACATCCGACCACAATTTTCTCAAGTTCTGCCTCAAACTCTTTTATGTCAGTCGGTGCAGGGTATGTTTGAGCCATGTTATATTTCCAGAAGTTTAAGGGTCGAGAATCGAATGTTGATTTCTGAAATTATTAATTTAATTTAATTTAATTTAAACTTAATTTATCATAAAATTATTTGCATAAATTTTTGGATGCTCGTAAAAAACACCGAGCACACAGGTCGAATCTGGAGGGACCTTTAGTCTCATACATTAATACATTGCATCAAGTCACTTCTCACTTGCGAAGGAATGACAGGAATGTCTGTGCAGTGCGTACAAATTCTATAATTTTACAAAACCCAAAGTAATGCAGAAGGCATGCGCGAAGTACTCTCTTGGTACTTAATATGTGAGTCTAATCCTATCCCGGGCTTTAATTTCGGACATGTTAGACTGCAGAAGGTTTTGGTCAACCGATTATTGCGAAATATCAACTACCGAATCAAAGGTCAAATACCGAATGTTCGATCATAGAATCTCTAAAACGGAATCCCTTAGGGCAAACCTGTCGGCAATTAAAGATTATCTGTAATTATTATGCAGGGTGTCAACGGAAAGGTGCAGGATTGTTTGATTATATTTATTGGCGCACAGCTACCAAAATTTATGTTACGGTCATGTCTTGATTATTATTTAATTCTAAGCATTTATTTTTATCAACTCAAACCTAACATTAATTTTATTTGTCAATAGAATTTTTAAATAACTTGTCCACCTCTCAAATTAGAATTAATTAAAAATTCTGAACTGATCGCCACATGATATCGTGTAACTAAGCCAAAATATAATCAAACAGTGCTGTACTTTTTCGTGGACACCCTGTAGTATAAAACCTGTTCTTGTCATTTTCTAAAATTGAAATTTGAATACATCTATTGTAAAAGAATCATTCGTTTTAGCGCTGGAAAAAGGTCCGAGTGTTGACAATAATTTTTTCAGATTCTTGAGCTGAATAATAGAATTTAAGTAAATTAAAACTCCTTTATGGGTTCAGTCCCAAGTCATTCCAGTACATTATTTGTGCAATACACTACAATGTACATTATAATTAAACTAATAGTAATTACAATTTTAGACGATTTTGATGCCCTGGCTATCAAAAGTTTAATCATCCTTTTAAGTGTCCAGAAAATAGTGAATACAAAAATTCATTGTTCTCGATATTTTAGCCCGTGATGACATAGTGTAACGCAAAATATGATGTTAGGAACCAACAATTTCGTACAAAATGCGAATGGTAGTCAGCCAGTGTGTGATGGATGAACATGAACACTTAAACTGATGATGATGAGTATCGTCGTGTGGCAGGCTGATTATTTTTATTAAATTATTGCTCTGGGACTCAAAGAATACGAGCAGGACATATTTTGAAATAATATTTACACACTTACCAACTTTTGTAGTGTTCCCAGTGGTTCTGGCTATGATTTTCAAATTGAAAGGATGACTTCAAAACTTCAGAGAAGTCGACAATGGTTTTGATTTCGTCAGACGAACTCAAGCTCTCAATAGGAATAGGATTTGAATTAATTGGATTTTAGAAATTAATTCCTTCTTGCTAGGGCGTCGACTCGGAGGGTGTGGGTAGATTCACGAAGACGTATATCTTCCACACGCTGGAAGGAGTGAAACCAAGATTAAATAATGTAATAATTTAAATTAAGATGAGAACCCTCATGTTGATTTCTAATTAACATTTCAGTCAGAATCGTTAGTTAAAACAGTATTTCAGTGGTACAACTTCAATTTCAAGTACTCAAAATGAGTGTTTTCTTTAAAGATACTTTTATTTTTCTGCACTGGATTCTTCCTATTACAAGGGGTACCTTCTTCAGGCCAAATAGAAAGCAGCCAACTTGTACTAAGAATACACATCGATGTTGATGTTACTAACTTAATATGCACTGACACTCACCGGAAGGCATGGCCGAACAACATTACTTTCTCCACTAGAGTGCATTGATTGTCCGGAGTATTTATCGATATCCATTCAGTCTTCTATGGAATGTACCCCTAGTAACAGGAACATAATCCTGTGTCAGCGATGAGTGAAAATCCTGCGGACAGTGATAAGAAGCCAATATTAATTATACAGTTGTTGGATAGAATCTTACGCATAGTAAATAGTAATGCGTAGCGTAATGGGAAAAAGCATGGAAAAAACTATGTTGATTTTTATTTCTAAGCATTTCCTTCGATACATGCTAAATTACACTCACAAATAATTATTTAGAATTTGTGAAGAACGTATGGAGTCAACACAATATAGTTTAGGAACTTTTTCGTAAGTTAAATCTCTTGCGAACATTTTCAAAGAACGACCTAACAGTACCGTCTTGCTCGGCTCCTAGCGTTTTCGGTTTTGTCAAGTTCCGTCCTATAGCTCCTACAAAATTTATTTTAATTAGTCACTAAAAAATATAACTGACCCTTAATCGTTGTTAACCGAGACCGAGACCGTCTTCTTCTTGAGAGCGCTTAAACACTTGCAGATAATTTAATTCTAATGATTTGTCTATGTATTGTATTGAAAATTCTCCATTCACCATTCTTGCTGAGAATTCCGATTGAATTTCCGAGGTTCTCATGGCAGTGCTACACAGCGGAGCCATAGTAAAGAATTATAGGGTAGATAGGTAGACTCTATGTACAACTCTAAGTACAGGACAGGGTGGTCCATTACAAAAGGACGTGTCGGAGGAAACCTTGAGTCCACTCATTATGGTCCAGAATTTCAGTTTTCGGATTGGAATGGAATTTCTTCGATACATACTTAAGACATCCATTGCTCGCAAAGTAATCATAAAAAACGTCATTGAGTTTCGTCAATTCCGACTAATCAGTAATCTTAAATTAATCTTAAATATAACTTAAATTGTATAATTTAAGTCTCACTTGAAGTGTGCTGAGTATTTCAGTATGCACATTGCACTGATGTCAACATTCTTACCATTCTAACAACAATCAAAGCGATTCTTTGTCTTTCTCTAATAAAGTTCTTCACAAGTTCACACTCTATGAAATCTGAAAGTTACCAACATTAGAACAGACGGGTCCCTCTAAAAGTAACCGTACCGTAAAATTCCGATTAGAACGCGAGGCCCTAATAGAACGCGAGGCCCTAATAGAACGCGAGGATCGAATAAAACGCGGGGTTTTCTCCTGCTTCCTCCATAACCTTATAATGGTGTGAGTGATGAAAGTCTTCGACCACTGACCTTGCGTGAATGAATAGAGCTCCCGCGTTCTAATCGGGATTTTACGGTATATTATCTTACAATTAGTTATAATAGGTTTAGTAAATAGTAAATTATTGTACTTCTTAAGAGAAACTATAAGTGAAATCGCCAGGTCAAAGAACTTGAAAAGTACCCCGGGGGATTGTTCCCGAGAGCTCACATAATTTTTTTTAAGTAAATCGGTCAATACACTTACTCACAAAAAGAGGTGTACAGGAGGTCAGATTTTACAAGTTTGGCTCCTCCCACCCCGAAAAGGGGCGGGGAAAAAAATTTAGAAAAATATATTTTTAGCCTACCGTCCTGAGTTCTATCGAATACAACAAGTCTCAACTCAGTCGGTTGACCCCCAGCCTACCTCTTCTTTCTGACCTGGCGATTTCATTTTTTTTTTTTTTTTAATATCAAAATAAACGAATTTATTCAATCACCGTCTTTCATTCAAAGGATGCCCAATGGACACGGAATACAATTTAATATTTGCTTAAACACTAGATAGTATTGCGTTTTACAAAACTACAACTCAAAGTACTGGAGCGAAACCGAAGTCTCAATAATTATTTCTTTCAAATAAAATAGTTTCTCTAAAATACAAAAGAGTTGAAGAAAAAGTCATCCGATCATTCCATTCAAAACCACTACTTTTGTCGGCCAGGTGGTGAGATGGAGATCTCAAATTATAACAGTCGCACACTATGAGATGCCGGATTTTACCGGATGGTGAAAGAATATATATTGGAATAAATCTAGACCGAATATTCGTCATTGACAAAACACGAATGCACAAGTTTATTATAATAACAATAGTTAAAGCTAACGTAGTAAATTGCTAATTCAAAATAGACAACACTGTTGTATTTATAACTGAATAAGGTTCCTGGTCGTCAACTCCTTTCTTCTAGGACTTTAGAAAATAATATTTCAACAAAATCATACAAAATTAAATATTGAATTATGTAACATATGTTCTAACGATTTCAATAATGTTTAGGATAATGTATCGGGCCGGGTCTGAATTGGAAAGTTGGATGTGACCACATTCTCATAAACTGCTGGAATAATAGCCAACTGGTGAAGCCGAAGCCAGTTGAAAGACTCCAAGAAGCGAACTCTCAAAATCTTAATAATTAATTTACTTATACTAATTATACAAATGGAAATAAATAAGATAATATTTAATTCTAGTGACTTGGCTTTGGCTTGCCTAGACTACTCGTGAATCTTAAGATGCCTTGTTAAGTGATTTGACCTCAGGAAGGATTTCCCACATTCCTCACACAAATGTGGTTTGACTCCAGTGTGGATCTTGGCATGTTTCCTTAGATTATTTTTCGAAGGAAAACATTTCCCACAATCATCGCAGCTGTACGGTTTGGGCTGAACTCCGATTTTCTCCTTGTGAGTTCTCTTGTGCTGTTCTAGATTCGTCTTTGAAATGAAACATTTACTGCATTGTTCACACAGATAAGGTCTCTCCCCGGTATGTAGTCTCTTGTGCAGAATTAATGCGCCACCACTTGAGTAGCACTTGTCACATTCACCACACTTATAAGGTTTCTCCCCAGTATGGACACGTAGGTGAGCCGTCAATTCCCCATCCGTACGGAAGGCCTTGGAACAAACAGTACAGGTATAAGGTTTTTCTCCAGTGTGCGACCTCACATGTCTTTTCAATTTGAACACGGAAAGAAACTTCTCGTGGCATAATTCACACTCAAGACGTGTCCTCCCAGGATGAAATTCATTAATGTGTTTCGTCAATAGATTTTTGCTCGCAAATTTTTCGTCACAAATATGACAGACGCAACGCTGTCCTAAAACATCCTTGTGTATTGCTCGTAAGTGAATACTTAAATTCTTTGAGCTGGTAAATGTGGTCTTACAAATTCCACAAGCAACCTGATCCTTTCCTTTCATCTGAGTCGTGGTGGATTTCCTTGTTTGTCGACCTTCTGTGTGAATCCTTTCATGCTTTTCCAAATGTTCCTTTATGTTAAAACATTTTTCGCATGAGTCACATTTGTACGGTTTGTCATTTGTATGAGTTTTTACATGTACTTGTAAAAAACGCGTAGTCTTGAAACCTTGATTGCAATGTTCACAATTGTATGAATTCTTCTCACCGTGTGACAAGGAGTGATTGTTCAAGTCGGCTTCGTCAAAAAATCTTTTGTCACAATTCTTACAATGATGCGGTAAATTGGTTGGGTGGATTTGTCCAAAATGCTCATTTAATTCCAGCGCATTACAATAATTCACCCCGCAAATCATACAATTGTAAGGCTTTTCTATTACTTCCATATGGGATTCCACCGTGTGATCGGCAAGTTCTTTGGAACTAGAAAATTCTTCTTCACAAATTCGGCATTGCCCTTGTCTTTGGACTTGGTTCTCGTGATGAGTTCGTACGTGTGAGTATAAACCTGGTTTAGTATTGAAATAATCATCACAATATTCACATTTGTATCGTTTGTCTCCAGGGTATTGCCTACCGTCTTTCTTTTTTGGTTTCTTGACTTCCGTAGCACTTGTACTGTCGAAGTTGTGAACTTCATCAAAATCTTTATCGACTTCGTCGTCTAAGTCAAGGTCATGACCGTCGTTTCCGACGTACAGTGGATCCTCGTTTATTTCGACATCCTCTGCAGGCTCGTACTCACACTTTATATCGTCAACCATTAGAAATATACTATTCGAATCAAGTAGGTGTTGGCTTGGATTTAAAACTGGCATTTCACCAGAAGGTGCCGTCGGATTTCTACCTTCTAAATAAACCGAAGTTGATAATTTAGATTCATCCATGATTTCTACATAATTGATTGTCTTTCTTTTTCGTAACTGTCTGCTGGAACTGGCAAACTGGTTGTCGTTTGCTATTGCTAGATTTTGGCTTCCTGGAACGACGTGAGAAGTGCGTGTGTGGTTCTGTCTAACACAGACTGGATGACCTTGGTCAGGGTCATCACGAATTCTTGACGAATGTGTATCCCGAATGTGTTTGCTTAATCGAGTCATCAATTTGTAACAAGCACTACAATTCTCCACACTTTCAACCACAATTTGTTTAAGTTCTTTCTCAAATTCATTTAATTTTAAATAGTAAAGACTGTCTGCATGTAGTGGGTTTGCATCGACTGATATTTGATCCGCCATTTTCAAAGGAGGCAACGCGATTTCCCAAGTTCCCGGAATGATGATTTCTGCAATGCAAATATAAGCCGTTCAAGTTAGATGACAATCAATCAATTGTAGAAACTAGCAAAGGAATAACTTCCGCTGGGATACCCGGAAGTCATCACATACATTTAAATTGTAAACAAGTAGGTTTGGAAATGTGTCAATTCAGAAGAGACCATTTTGGGTAGCAAGTCTGACCTCAAGGTGTTGAGAATAACCCATTTGGAGAAATATTCAAATGCAAGTACGATACATTTAACAGGATATTACAATACATTCCATTGTCAGTACGATAGAAATAATGTAATCTGTCCCCCACACAATGGTGAGGTATCGGCGTTCTTTTCCTATGGTCAAGAATGTGAGTGAAACCAGAGAATAATGTGTGGATTAGTCACATTGACTTGACGGTAATATAATGACTCGAAATCAGGCTGGCAATTTGGCATGACGTATTGTACGTTCGTTTCGTTAGAAATCTAGACCGAGCCACAAATTCCTTAGCTAGACGTTTGGGTCAAGGGTCACGGTATACACGTGAAAAAATCGCGTAAGTCCCTGATCTCATTTTGTACGATAGAAATTGTGACTTGATAATTTCTATCAAATGACATCTAATGATCTACGAATACACATAATGTGACGGATGATTATTTTCAAAATCTAATCGTTTCATCTATATTTAGGAACTATGTAGTTGTAACTTTATTTTCGGAAAGTAGACTTGTCAATTCAAAAAAAATATATAAACCTATATATCACATTCACATTAAACTTCTAGATTTTGAATAGAAATATAATATTTAATATTCTCTGTTTAAACACTACACATAAGCAGCCGAAACTTCGGATTTCAAATACATTCGGCAGGAAGTAACTCATTTGCATAATATAATAATATATCTCTAGGACTTGGCCTTGCCGATTGGTAATGGTGTGGTGTACTCTCTATATCCGCAAGCAAAGAGAAAAATGGTGACTAATATAGGACACCATCAATCCCAATTTTCTAACGTTTTTGTTGTGAGCTAGCTATATAGTCGATTCTTCCCATATATCTATATTTCTACAGAATGCAACTGGAGATTTGACCTCGCTGATACTGATAAGCTCAGATATGAACCTGGCTTCGTATTACAAATTAAATAAAACCGTGAATGACCAAATAACGGCGTTTATTTAAAAGTCATACCGACCGAGCCGACGCTTATTTGAGGGAAAGGCCAATTCTACGTGCCCGTATGGGCAATATCTCTTGACACGGCGATTAATCGGACCCAGGCGTTTAATTGAGACCTGGAATTCATTCGGTCATTTACGGTATCCTACTTCTCGTATATAGAACCTACATTCACGGGTTTTACGAGTTTATGGAGAGTCCGCTATAATTTTCAAGTTCTGATCTTTGACTGATCCCAAAATTAAATTATAAGTCAACCATACATGGAAAAAATACTCGGAAAAGTATTTTGAAATACAAAATACTCAATTTTTTCGGTCCAAAATACTACTAAAATACCAAAATACTTCCTTGTCCTCATTTGAAAATACCAAAATACTTTTACTTTTATCGAAAATACTAAATACAAAATACTTTTGCACAAAAAAAGTATTTAAAATATCAAAAAGAGTATTTTAAATACTACTGAAATATCATGTTGAAGCTGCAAATACTAAATACCAAAATACAAGATACATTTATTAAGTATTTTCCAAATACAAAATACTTTTACGTCGGTATTTTCTAAATACATTTCCAAAATACAAAAAGTATTTTAAATACAAGTATTTAAAATACGAGTATTTTGCCCATCTATGAAGTCAACGTAGAAGACTATTCTATTTTTGAAGTGCCAATTCATTTTTATAAATATGCCTTATATGGTTATATGCTGGAGATTGATGGCAGAACGCAAAACTTATATGGATTTATGGAAAGCTAAACCACCAATGTTTATATTTCCTTACATTTCTTATTTGTCGCTGCTGTTGATTGATGTCAATGTCAATTGAAATTCCTCGTTCCGTAAAGCGAGGTTTTGTTTTGTTCTAAAAATTCGAAACAGGTATTTCTCTTAACAAAATTAATTTTTTCTGATCTTCCAAAATTGAATTTCCGCGGCCTGTGCTAAGGAGAAAGAAATGTCGGGTTTGCGGGTATGTGAGTGGCTGATGGAAATAAGATATTCCTTTCTAATTTTAATTACGAATGACAAATCACAATATTTCCCTCCAATAGTCTATACACCAAATTCAAAATTTGAAGAACAAACAATAAAATACATAATAAAAAGTAAACTCTAAAGTCCTTTTAAAAGATTGAAGTTTTTTTTTTAAACCAAACTGAAGAACTCAAACGTTCAAATAGTTGTTTGTATTTACACATATTTTGAGTCCATTGTCTTTATCAGCAAGGTTAATAAATAGCCGCACTGCCGCACACCACCTCGGAACAAAATAAGTTTTGGCCTAATAACTTACCACTTACCAGAAGGTAATATTTATTTGATGGATTATTACAATAATTGCAGCTTAGTATATGGCTACTGGTCGGCCCCTACTGTTTCGCTGTGCTGGTGGCTGGGGTTCTCCTATACCTCGGACCCGCACGAGCAGCAGTATTTTCCTAACTACTAGAGAATTAGGTTGCCTCAGGTCAAGTGGAAATATACTATATGCAACCCACCCTCTACGACAATACGATACTGCAGTGTTTGAGATTGCCGTATCAATTAATATTATCTATTTTTTAAATGTAGCACATTGCGAAAAGAGCTCGAATTGGATAAACTGTTTTGGCTTCCACTTCCAGTCAGTCTAGGTGTCTTCTATTCCAGAAATCAACTCTACCCAGTCACACTCAGTGTGTATTTACTTCACATTTTTCAATTAAATAATATGTTAATAAATAAAACTGTTATTCCTACATGATTTCTATTTTCTATATACAATTCCAGTACAACCGACATGTCGACAGCAACGGAGCAGCAGCCTACCAAACGAGGACTTGGATTACGTAAGGCTTCCAAGTATATATTCCCAATAAGTCTCAACGATAGATATGCCGAAGAAACGTTAAAAAATTTAAATTTGTTTTGAACCAGATAGCCGGATTTGATTAGAGCTAAATTGTCAACTAGCGTGTATCTTATTTATAATTCATCCTCGTGTGATTATATTTTTCCAGCTCGCCCCCCGATTAAAATTGTTCGTCGTCGTCAGCTCTACAGAGCTGTGAGAAATTATATCGAAACAGATGACTTTAAAGTAGAAGCATTGACCAGTGGATCACGGTGGATTGACTGTGGTAAAAGTCTGTCGAAGGCTGACGCCGGAAATCTAAAAAAATGTATTTTTGGACAACAAAAGAATCGGGATGCTGCTGAAGAAGTTGCTAAAATCCTTCGTGAGAAAAATGTTGACGAGAGAAGCATTGCTCTTTATTTGGCGAGGACGGAATGTCTTCGGAACAAGACGAAAATCATGGACACTCTGGTCCCGAATAATTCCACCAGTAGCACAATCACTGAGTCTATCATCACTAGAACAGTCACTGTGCAGTCCAAGTGGGCATAAATGAACTACCGTGAATTCGAGTTGCCTTGTTGGAAAGGGAATTTTTTAGGAAGATATTTTTATTGGGTCTTTATCTTCCCTTATCCTAAGCCTAACGGAAATCCCTCCACGCCGTAAGTAATGTATAACGCTGAATATAAATTAGTTCGTATTTTTAACAGTCGTTATTGAATTCAAACTTAATATTAATATTAACGCAATAAGAGTGCTTGTCACTGTTAAATCCCGAGAATCACGAAAAAGCCGGATTAGTGTTGTTCACACATAAACCTATCCGTTTTCAAGTTCTAAGTCAAACCGAATTTGAACCGTAAACCCTTCGGTTCAAATCTGGTAGGGCTGCGACTGGGGCCTGACCTTGACAAAGGTTTAAGTTTGAGTAAGATTACAGAGTCAAGAAATCCTCCAAACGCAGTTTCACTTTCACCCCTGATGGGGGTAATGTTAATCCAGATTATATTTTACTTTTTGCGAAAATTAATGAGATTATGTCGAGTACGTATATAGTTACTTGATATTTATTCACAGTTTATCAACTTTGAATATAATCAGAAAGTGTCAATGTCGACGACTTATGAATTAGAAGGATATGCAAGGATTGGAGCCAGATTCCCACCATTATGCATTATACCCTAAATGATACGCCTAGCCTAATTATCTAATTAACAGACGATAATCCCGAGCTGGTCAGCTGTCTTTAGATTAACGTATTTAGTATTTGTACAGTATGTACAGCTACAGTAGTAGTCTGAGCGGGTAACAGATAATATCAGAAAATTCATAACTGCTTTTTACGGGATTCCATTCCAAATTCGGGTTTCCAACTATTTGAAAATCTGGTCGGATTACTTGGAATTGTAATTTATATACAAAAATTAACTAACCATGCTCGGTTCGAATTACTATACTCAGCTATTGTTAAGCAGAAAGTTCGTATTTTTACGAACAAATTAGTTTGTTAGTTCAAATACAAGTAGTGATTTCAAGGGAACATACATGATAGTTTATTGATCCTCCGCACTGCATTATTATGGATTATACAACAGATACAATTAATAAATTGTACTATCAAGATGATGTGCATAATAAAAGATAAAACGGATAATCGCTAAAGGGTTAAAGTTATTATACGTGAATAATTTATTCAAAAACAAAAACAATGTTGGATTGAAATGTTCTATCATAGTCTTCAGTACTTATATCAGTCCGGACTTATAAAGGATAGGATTGATTACTTTGGTCATACTTCTGAGGTCACTCCCCAGTTTGAATTAAAAGGTGACGCGTCAGGCGTCAATTCTTGTCATTTCTCTGTGGTCTGTGAAGTATCTTGTAATGATTTGACAACTCTTCATGGGTATAAAATCCCTTATAACAGACTTTGCACTCGAACGCCCTATACCCTGGATGAGACTTTTGGACGTGAATGATCAATTCATTGTTGCTCAAGAATCTATTGTCACAATATTTACAAACACGGGATGGTTCACGTTGCAAAATATCCCTATGTTTCTTTCGCATGTGTCTTTTAATTGAGTCAGAGTTCTCAAATGCCCTCTCACAGATAGCACAAGCAATTTGATATTCTCTTGAACTGTTATCAATTGTGCTTTGAATTTCTGAAGTCAAATCGATAGTATTTTGATTTTCCTTATGAAGTTTCTCATGTTCACTCAAATATTCCTTCGTGTAATAATTTTTCTCACATGCCTCACATTTAAACAACTTCTCCTTCGGGTGAATTATGTTGAAGTGATTTTCCAACCAAATCGTGCTCTTGAATCCTTTGTTACAGTGGTCACACATATATGAGTTCTCTTCATTGTGTGTCAACAAATGGCTGTCTAAGTCTAATTCTTCAAAAAATCTTTTGCCACAATTTTTACAAGCGAAGGGTAAACAATAACAACTCGGATGAACACGTTGAAAATGTTTGTCTAAATCAAATGAACTACAAAAGCTAATCTCATTCTCGCAAACCATACATTTGTAAGGTTTTTTTAAAACATCTTGATGTGTTGACCTCATGTGTTCACTCAATTCTTTGACATTGTTCAATTTCACTCTACAGATACAACATGTTTGTTCACAGGCCGCAGTATTATCTTCCAACGCAAAATCTGAGTCTGAGCCATCATTGCCAAATTCACTACCGTTGTCGCTGTCGCTGACATCATCAAGATTATTCGGCGATTCCGCATTGTCACAGATTTTAATCTCGCCAGGTTCACACCTAACATATTTCGTAGTCGTCACATCTGAAGCCGTAATGCTTGGAATATCTGTTTCATCAGTGAATTTCATTGTCGCTGTTTGAGAACCATCCATTCGTCTCTGATTTGTACCACTGACTTCTATTTTTGATCCATTTTCAGTTTCACGCAAATCACTTGAAGCAGGGATCTGCCCTATATGGAGAGGAAGGGGTGATGTGATTCTGTTTGACCCCAGATGGGTCTCAACGTCGACAGTAGCAGACACTGGAGATATTATTGAACAATCAGTCGAAGGTGGTCCATGTAAGCCATGAAAATGTTGTGTTAATTGGTGGACGAAGTTACAACAAATGTTGCAATCTGGTTCGAATTGTAAAATAACTTCCTGGACTGGTTCTTGATAGATTGCAGGGGAATTTAAATCGCGGCCAGTCGCAAAATTTAAGTGTTCGGCAGGTGACCCTGACTTAGACATTGCTGTACACTTCCGCTGAACACATTTTGGAGTTGGGCTGGCGGCAGTATCGGGGTTTGTAGAATCCCTGTTGGCGGCCAAAGCAGTTCCAAAAGAGTTTATAAATACAAAGATACATAGATAAAATACAAAGAAGTTATGAAAATCCTATTCTACGGTCAGCCAGCCAGTCAGATTGTGTTATTACACAATCAATTTTCTAAAATTACCATTTCAAATTTTACTTACGACGAGACTGGGAAATCTTCAGCGCGAACGCTTTGACATTCCAATTTCTCCAAAACAATTTTGACTCGTACATTTGGACCGAGTTTCCAGTCCCACTTGGATCCAGTTAGGAAATTCCTCTCCAGTGGACTTGTGGAATCCATTTTTAAAGTCGACATGTTATAGTAGAATTACCTATCAGAAAAATACAATTTTCATAGACTTTAATAAAGTTTTAAATGACATTTTCATTAACTCGCATACTATTATATTTTGGAAACACTGCGCCGGAGGATTTTCTATAAAAATGTTAGTAAAATTCGGCGATCAGTACAATACAAAATACACTATGCGCTTGGGCATGTCGAATATTAACAATCTTAGATTCAAGAATAGAAAAGGAGTCAAGTTGCTCTTCCGAGGGGTTATATAAACAAAAATTGAAAATGAAATCTCTACAACTAATCAATTGATTTTTATCTTACTCGTACTACTTTCGGTAGCATTGGTTGACTTTGTATACTTTATGAACAGTCATTTTGAAATATTTATTAATTTATTCCAAAATTGCTGATATCCCACAGAATTTTACGAAATCAAATATTTATTTGTGTAAAAAATATTTTCATCTTGTTGCCCACATATATGGTTTGGTAGTTTGGTTTGACCTTGAATTGAAATTCAATGCACGGGGCACTATTTTTTTCGATACAATATCTGTACAAAATGTGGGATACTACAGTTGACAGTGCGTTAAATTGAACAAGGGGGTCGTTTCGATGTTCGATGTTATAAACCGAATCATGTTGATTGTAAACAAATTATGCTGATAAATCAACGATACAACTCACCTGTACGATTAGTTGTATCAGTACCCGGCGATGAAATCAGAAAACGGGAATATTAACCAGTTTAGTATTTCAAGTAAATATAGTCTAGTCACTGAATTCTAATTATTTCTAATCAGCAATTTTACGAAGCACAAAAAGTGAAGTGATTTGATTTGATTTCGCCGCCACTGGCAAAGTGCCAAGGCAGAAGAAGTATACATGGAGGGTAATAAATATGTCACCAGACGGACACAGAGTTCGTTGCAAATGGCCGATTTGCCCCTTTTTCATTTTATAGAGAATCTTAGGTAATAGTTGTAGAACTAACTGACAGGAACGCGAGCTAATTGCTACTGGGAATTGCAGTGACAGTGAGTATTTCTCTAAACCAACTATTTTATTCAGTCTCCGTTTTCCATCTAAAATTGCGCTCAAGACGCGGAATACAATAATTACATTTTGTTTACGAATATTTTTTAAAGGTAGAGCATTCACATAAACACTTCTTAAAATTACATGTGCATTTCGATCAGAATTTACTTAGTTCCAAGTATTTCTTTTAACTCAACAAAATAAATAAATATGTCGCATGCTATGCAACACTAAAGAAAAGCCAAAGTATCAAAAAGTCGGAGTTTATTCAATACAATGTGGCTCGTGTGTCTCAAAATATATCGGCGAGACGGTAAGAGACCTTACAACACGTTTAGCAGAGCATCAAAATGACATACGAAGGACAAATCTGAAGTCCCCCGTTACACTACATATGTTAGAAAATGCCCATATTCTGGATCCAGACCCAAATTCTCACAAATTAATATGGAGAGAACCAAGAATGTATCATCGGAAGTTCAAAGAGGCTCTACTGATCGGAAGCACCACAAACAGGATGAACAATTCTAAAGGAAAACCAATTAATCCTATCTGGTCCTCAACATTGATCAATTTTTTAAATCCGAATATTTTCTCATGACATTGTTGTTTACTGTTTCTTTGACCGTTTACAAACAAATACTATAACTTGAGTACCTCTAGATGAATATTTTCTGTAAATTCTAATTTTCTGGTCTGAAGAAGTTCACAGTTGTTGGACGAAAGCTTACCAATAAAATTACATCGATTGTTATCAAAAATGTCCTCGAATGCCGTTGAAATCAGTTATTAAAATAAATAAACTAAGAAGATCCTTCTATTATTTTAAACAATTTAAACTCAAATTTAAATGTGCGTGTCTAAACTGTAGATCGATCGAGCGTTCATGTTAACCATTAAAATTAATAGTTTCTGTGAAATGTATATCTCACTTTTCGATGGCCAACTACCAAGCTGATAGGCTACCAAGGACTAGGAGCCTGTCAGGTGTCAAATTGGACAGGACGTAGTTATTATGAGTCACCATGTAGAAGTCGAGGACATTCTTGACAGAAAAACATGACTCTTGTATGAACCAATGAATTTTACTTCTTCACATTCCACCGCGAAAATTCAGTCACTGAAAAACTAAACTTTGGTGAAAGCAGATAACAGACCTACTACAGACTACCAATACCAAACAGTTTGTTTTAAATTTTTGTTTCGAGATTTAATAAGTAGTGGCGAATCAGTTCTCAGTTGTGAGTAATTATCATCATTCATGGACAACTACGGAACGTTAGCCATTATTTTTGGAAATGACGATATTGTCATATTAATATGTAATAGAGATTGAACAGATTGAGGTACATAATTATAATTTTATCAACGGTACAGTTAATAATTAATTACAAATCTAAATATTACGTGATATTTGCCTCCACAGATTCTGAATTTCATTGATTGCAATTACATCAAGAGGAAGGGAAGCGGTACACGGACTCAATCCTTTGACCACACCAGTCACGCAGTCACGTGTTAAACTTTTGACGACCTTTCAAACGAAATTTTGAAAATTGCATCTTGAGTAGGAACAGGTAATGTTAAATAAAAATATGTTTATGTACTACGCTAACTCGTCTTATTACTAATCGTGTAAGGAACTTACTTCTCCTGCAACTCACTGAGTTAGATACAAACGGTTTGATCGATGGCGAGTACCAACCAGGTACCGAAATTTATATAGCGGTGATTTACTACGCCGGTCACTTTTGCGGTCACATAAACAAGTTTTCTGAAAAACGTCCAACCGGCAATACGCAAATACGTACTTGTATACGGGGTGGCCGCGAAACATCGAGCGCTATTCGATTTCATTCTTCCGTCGATCGGATTATCCGATTTGATCGGGACATTGCTTAAAATGAAGCCAATGAAGTTGACGAAAGTTCAATGATGAGCACTTTTGAGTTTCTAAACCAATG